>CAKAOH010023365.1:0-56351 GCA_916701665.1 Sebastiscus tertius
AAGAGATGTGTGTGTGTGTATATATATATATATATATATATATATATTTATTTTAAGAGGTTATTGATTGTAGTGATTGCAGTGACATCTTTATATCAACATAAAGGCTGCTTCTCTCTGTTTTACTATATAAAGCAGACCCCAGCAATTCAAATGAAAAAGATCTTTCCAGGAAGGAAGACAGCCCATTGAAGCCTTTTTTTCATACTGCATTTACTGAAATCACTTTCTCTCTTTAATGGTAATGTTAATGTTAAAGCGTGTACACATACAATGAATTTGACTCCAGTATTTTGTTGCTCTCAATGTACATGCACAGAATAGACAACAAAACCAAGTTGAACAAAGGGAAACATGTGACTACTATATAAGGGATACAGTGAGCCAGTCATTGTTGTGAAATAAACCCAGGCAGGGCGACGTGGCATCGACACAAAGCATCGCCCTGAAGGGGTTTATTTCACTACAGTGACCTGCTAGCTGTATTTTATCCCTCTTATTACACAGCTACTTACTTAAGAAATCAACAATTTGACACAAAAACGGTCCTCCAGAGTCCGACATCAGAACTGCGCCCATAGCAACGGTCTGTTATACATAGCAACGGTCTGCAGGCCCACCAACATCGCTTTACGCTATATAATTTTTAAGTAAATTTACTCATTTTGCATGATTTCAAATGTAGTTTAAAATTTGTTTTGTTGGACGTTTCCAATCAAAAGCAAGAAAGCCAGACTGGCATAAAAAAAACAACAATTTCAAATACATTGAGAACATAGATACTCAAAGCTTTTTGAGTACTGAGCTGTCGGTATCAAACTGTTATGCACTGAATACAAAATGTGATGTGTTTATACTAATCAAAAAGGTGTTGCGTTGGTTCTGAACATCAGGTGTCATTTTTGCTAAAATGTAGCCGCTCACTTGTCAACCTGAAAGGAAAAAAAATCATTCATCAGCCAGTAAGGCCAGGCTAAGAGAATGATAACATGTGGACTATTTACGTTTCAGTAATACAAGCAGAGAAATGCTGTTTTCTTTTGGATGCCCAATGAGGCCTTTTTTTTTTTTTAAGCAGTGGCTGGATTTTAAACCATAAAAAATCCTCTAATCTCCTGCATATTTCGTCTGGGATTTAATAACAAACCAGCGCCCTAAATCGCCTTGAAAAACAGATGTTTTTAATTTGGAATGCCGTTCCATAGTTTGATATTATCAGCAGCAGCTAAGGTTTTTACAAATTAAACGTGTATTGGAGATGCACCATGGCTGACCTGTGCAACGGTCACCTAGCAACTGCAACGACGTATGCCCCGAGCTTATGTTGGTTATTCACGTGGTTCTCCTGATTCCATGTGCACATAGAAGCCAGTCTACCATCTGGATTTGCATTTGCAGAAACCAAATTACTAAATACCACTAAATTCATAAGTTGTTGATTTGTTCTTTAATTTCTTGCATCATTCATTAAATGTACACGAATATAGAACTCTAAATTAAGGTTTTTAATACCTTAAAAACAATATTGTTGAGTAATATTTATCCTGGGTTGGCAAGTTTTGAATTCGGAGAGTGTTTTGGGGCAAACTTTAATGTCTTTGACCTTAGTGATGATCAATATGGCCACATTCACTGTGATACAGTACATTATATTCTCTATGCTCGGTTATTGCCATTAGAAAAACAGTTTAAAAGAGAAAGCTGTGGTAATGGCTTTTGTGTCATGTTGTTATTAGTGCAGTTACTCAGAGAGTTTGCTAATTTATGGGCCAATACCACAACTTCGTATCGTGACTTCTTATTTGGCACTCTGAGACTTTGGATTGCAGTCTGCCAGTGTGAATGTCCGACGGAGCACACATGGATGTTTGTCGGGATGAATATATATCTTCACATTATGTCTTGATTCTCGCATGCGGCAGCAGCACACGGAAGGTCAGTCGCCGGCTAATTCAGCCGGGCCTAAATTAATGCCCCCTTAACCTTGAGCTGGCACAAAGCCCTGCCAAGGTTAATGCTGTGTGAGGTAATTGTTCTGGACCTCTCTCCTGACAAATCTGCAGAGAGTGAGAGAGAGATTCTTGTCGACTCCTTCATCGCTTATGGCTGTTTGGCGACACTCATGAATAAGGCATGTGTGGCTTGGAAGCATGCAACATATTTGCTAGCCACCTGTCCTAGAGCATTCTGTGCTCAGTCCGATGTGGCTTACACCCATCTGGAGGCCTGCCTGTCACCAGACCTGAAGTCCCCAGTTTCTTCTCCATGTACAAATCCACCACCAAAATCTTACAAGGCTGTCCTCCTGTCAGGATTTCTCTTGTCTATCGTCGTGGCCTCTTTGTGCTTTCCTCTATCGTTACTTGGCCACCTAGGTGAAGAAATTCAGCAGCTGGCTCTTTATTTCTCCGGGGGATATTTTAGGAGGGAAATCAGTGGCTGGGGAGAAATCAGTAGCTGCTGTATTTATGCATTCTGATGTAATGTTTTTTTATTGAGGCAAACTACAACATAATACTAGCAACACTCTATTAAACACACTCCATGCAGGCTTTTTCTCCCCCCAGAACTCATCACAATGCCTCCAGCTCTGTCTCAAGGGGGTTGACTTGTCCCCGGAGAGCTTCCAGTCTGTGCTCTGACGCGTGGCCTCCTACTAGGACTCTGACTTGCTTTTACAGCAGAGCAGCAGAGGGAGAGCAAGAGAGGGGAAGGGTTGGAGATGGGAGGGGAGGGAAGAGGAAGCCGAGAGAACAGAACACAAAATTCCATCTGCTCTGGGTTGGATGGCTCATTTTTTAGCCTGGAGAGAGCAGCTTTGAATCCAATTTGTGCCTCTTGCCAACTGTGTCCCAGAGTCCCTTGTGGGGGTTAGAAAACAAACGCAAATGGCTGACAAGCTTTACAGTGGGTCATGTCAGGGCTGGGCTGACCTGTACTTGGGATGGGCTTCGTTCGGCTCTACAAGGGTCAACGATGAATGCTTAGCATTAGGACAATGACCAAAAGTCTTTAAATTGAATTGGACTCTCATCCCTCTACTTTCAATTATCATATTTTTTCCCTTTGGCTCTGTTTCTTTGTTCCATATTTGGATGAAAATGACCAGACAAATGACGAGCTGGTGTGTGCGTGTGTAGCGTTTTTGAGGGCAACCAACTTTTCTCCGCCAGCAGACATGAAACCAGTCGGATTTGCGTCTTAGCCTTCTAATAAACCCTTCGAAGCTGCCTGAATAAAAGAGGCCAAGTAGATTGAACTGAGACTTTCTGTTGGGATAGAAAGCATATGGCACTGGTAACCACTATAATATGTAGCCTCTTGAATCCTGAATGTAGCGCTGCTGGTTTCTTATAACCCGTTAGCAACATATTTTATCTATCATATGCTAAAATTACAGAAAAGAAATGAGTTTAACACCAGATTTTGTGATTAATGGTGCTGGAAAAGAGTGTGATAGTACAGCGCCATGGTCCCAGTCTTTAAGGACAGCCCTGAGAGTGAAGGCTGCCCCTCTGCATTTAATGGGTTATAAAACGTGCTCAGCTCTGACTGAACAATATGCTGCCAGACTGTTAGTGTTTTATGTGTGCGGAATCATCTGTGCACCCACATACACATGTATTCCCGAACTACTCCCATAAGTCATGCTTCTCTATCCATACACAACCTAAACAACCTTCCAAAACAAACAGCCGCTTCATGAGCGAGATGCTGCTCCTGAATATTGAATGAGATCACAAAACAGCGACTGATCTTTCCACATTTTCTCCCCAGGGGGAAAGGGCCACTGAAGAATACGTCTGATGTCATCAGCGCTGCCAAGAAAATTGCAGAGGCGGGATCACGAATGGACAAGCTGGGCCGCACCATCGCTGACAATGTAAGTCGTTAATGAACCTCCGTCCCAAAGGGTTTGATGTAGACTACACCTTTGTGCTAACGACCCCACTATATAATTAGAATTGTGCCACATTGGCGCTGTCAGGGCACGATCAAGTGCAGCAACACACGGGACAATTAAAGGAAAATTACTCATTTGCTCGTGTAGATGAATTGTAGCTCAAAATTTTGTGATGTAACGCTCATATCATGTCTATAAGTGGTGCAGGTATGAGTCCTAAAACCTGGAAACGAGTTAGCATTTTATCACTTCCGGCTCCCTCGTCTCAAAGTCAATGGGTTTTTTTAATGGGTTTTTGGTTAAGCTATGCATACTCTGTACGTTAATTGGTCCTCTGTCCCCCGCTGTACACTGCACGGCAAACGACACCTGACGAAGCTGAAATTTGGTCTGACTCTAAAATGAGTTGTGCAGCTCAAAATTCAGGCCAGAAATGGGCTAAAATGGCCAAAGCTTTAGATGCTTGAAATAAGTTCTGTGGTTAACACAAGCTTAAGATATTGTAACATTTCATTCTACGATATAAAATATGTCAGTATATATCCCACTCGTGAATATTGAAGCCTTTACGCGTCTTAAAAAAGGCGGTTGCTAACAAGTGGCTAAATGAAACTACTAAACATCATCACGCCAACTCGTCCACCTTTACAGCCTTGTTGTTTATACTCGCGCTCATGCAACCATGGTGTAGTTTGTTCATAGCCTAACGTTAGCTTTTTACTTCTGAAAAATCTGAAAAGATGATTATCTTGCTTAGCAATACGTGTAAGTATCATAAACGTGTTTGACACAGAGCTTATTTTCTGCAAGAATCCAAAACCCAATGGAAAATTTGTGTTTTTGTCAAGGGAACCAGGGTGGTTCTAATTTCCGTTTTGGCCTGCAAAAATATGCCATCCCTGCCCCACTCTACTGCAAAATGATATGTTTCAGACAGGGGGGAACCACATGAAAGATGTTGTCAAATTCAGTCATTTTTCTTCTTAACCCCTGCTCCAGTATCATATTAACTTCACTTCCCTGTTGTGTGTTGGTGATATAGGACCTCAGAATGCGCTCAAAAAATCAGACCTATTTGTAATTGCTGTGTTAGAAGACACGTACGTCATTAATACTAGTTCGTCCAACACATGTATCAGTTAATGCATCAATAAGGGCTGCATTTCATCATCGTGATGGTCACTAATTTACCTCGGAAGTTACATTTACAGTCATGAATGTTTCTGTACAGAAGTTGAGTGTGCTGTGTAGAGTTAAAGTTTTTCATTACCTAAATGCACAACTCGTTCTCTGCTCCTGTGTTGCTGAAGGAACTGACTTTGCTGCGTGCTGTTGTGCTCACGCAGAGCTGGAAAAAGCAAAGCTTTCATACTGATTGCATCTTGACACCCCTTCCTTTTGTTTTTAAACGTTGTCCTTAACAGCGCTGTGTGTACGCCAAGACTCGGAATAGGAGGAAAACTTTTTCTTTTTCTCTTGGAATATTCTGCGCTCTTATTACTTTAAGAGCTTTTATACAAAAAACATCCAGTACATGTAATTTTCGATTTGCACAAATGCTTTTTTATTTATGTAATTTTTTTCTCATTTGCACGTTTAGGAGCAAATCCGAGTAAAAGGCTGGCACAGCAGAACCCTTCAGATGTTAACAACTGCTATGATTTGTGTTATTCATGAGACACCCCTTACCAGTCTTTGCCAATTTCTTTCAGGATCAAACACTCCCTCCCTCGCTCTCGTTCTCCCGTCTCCCACTCCCCAATTCCCAATTCCATCATCTCTCCACATCTATCCCTTACCCCAGAGACTTTGCTCCTTGACATTGGGAAACACACATTCAATTATCCATGGCCTCATATTTCACTTAAATACTTGCACTGTACCCCTCCGCAGGGAGACACTGTACATGATTTATCCCCCAACTTATTCATTTGCCATCTCTTAGGCAGAGACTTATAGCCTCAGTGTTTTGCAATATGTATACATTTTGTTGTTAAATCATGGGCGAGTTTAGTTGTGATGTTCGCAACAAGATGCGGTTGTCAGATTGAGGTCTTATCCCGTAAAGACATGGGTTTGCTTCTGTGGTTTAGATGTAGCAGCTGTGGGTTCCTTCCATTTCCAGCCAAGAACACACATTCGCTCAGAAAGGCACACACTGGCTTTAGATGTTTGCTGTAAGATTTCAATTTCGATAACATCGAGGCGTTGTCGGTCTCTTTTGCTCTGGTTTTGTTGACATCTCCACTGATATGTTGGCAAAACGTTGAAACAGCATAAAGCTTCTTTTGTTAAGTGATGAGTAAATTCAAGTTGAATGTTTGTTTGAGGGCTGGCTACAACACATGGATTTCAATGCTATGCATTGGTCATTAACAAATCTGTTTAAATCTATTGAGCACCATAAATGTTTGTCTCTAAACAGTCCAGGTTTGCCTACACAAGGCCGTGGTTAATAATTGATTTAAGGATTATGTCGTTTTATCACAGCTTTTCTTTCTACCGGTTGTTTGTGTAATGAGCAGAGATGTGCTTGGGCAACTGTGAAGTATATTCCACGTACTGATATCAATGTATATCAAGTCCGTCATAGTCTGACATAATGAGCTGCTGGCCTCCAAGAGCCCTGCACGTCTTTTATTTAAGGTGACCTCAGATTTTTAATATTACAGGCCCGTGTCTATCACAAAGTAAAATCTGTTCTGACCTAATTGCATCCGAATCATCTGAATGGGGAATAAGCCGTTCTGGAAAGTGACTTTTTTTATGCCTCGCTGCCGCTTTTGAAGATGCTTATTCACTTTAATGAAAACAGTGTTATCCCCCAAAGAAAACAGATGGGCAACTGTGCAGGTGTGCGTTTGTGCGTGTGTGTGTGTTTATGCCTACACATGAACGCGTCTGTCGACTGGCCTGCCTCTCCACAAGCACAACTGTACGGATGTGTTAGATTTGTGCGACCGTTTTATTCACCCCGGCCTAAACTCTTTTGTAGGTAACCCGTTTCTTTATCTCGTCCTCTGTGTACGTATGTTTGCGAGTGTGTACTGTACACTATTATGGGATTTCAGGGTTTGAAGCACTCAAAGTATGAATAAATGAAGAGCTCTGGCTGTTGGAACAGAAGTCTTTGCCAAGAGTGAGGACCCCTCCAGCCTGTGAACCCATCCAGCTGTCCCTCTTAGCCTCTCCCTCTCAGCAGAGACCAAAACACTGGCGGACCAGGCGACACTCACCCGTAACACATCAGCCAGGGCTCCCAGGGATGGACATGGGGTGGGGAGGAGAATGATGGAGAGATAGGAGAAGTAGAAGGAAGGGGGGAATGCATTTGTGTTGAGAGAGGAACATCCCTCCTGAGAAATGAATCCATTAAGAGTGCTTCGCCTTTTAATTAGCAGTATAATTGCCAGGTGGCAGTTTTTTTATTTTATTTATTTATTTATTAACACAGGCAGTTTATATTTAGGGCCATATCTCAAACAAAGCAGGAGATGCCACAGGCGCACTTACAGCAAAGGCATGGCATGTTGGGATGGTCTACATACTCCAGCAGCAATAGTTGAGTGAAAGTGAATCACCACCAAGATGCACACAGAAAGAGTCAGAGGAGCGAAGGCAGTGCTGGGACTGCTCATTAACCTAGGCATATTAATCACTTGTGCTCTGTGCCTCTGGCCTGGGGGGCCTACGAGGGTTTACTCCTCATATAAAACACATCGGCAGATGGTCCCAGACTGATAGCACAGCATCTCGCCACACATTCTCCTTCGCAACACTGTGTCATCGCGTGTTTTCTTACGCGCGTATTGTGGTCAGCTGAGATACTTATGTGGACACGGTCTAGTTTTGGGTTTCTGAAGAACGGTTAAATATGTGTAATAGAGCCTTATTAAAGTTTAAAGAAACGAGTGTAGTGCAGAGATGAGCTGCAGGATTTAGGTCAGCGCCGTACAAAGGTCTGCACTGCAGTTTATTAAGAATTTATGACGCTCCTCTGCAGGGCACCTTATGAGACTTCCATCTGAGCAGGCTGGTAAACAAATAATGCTATGTAATTGAGATTTATAATGCAAATGTGTTAGCCACCATGTAGCCCATAAATTTCCGCCCGCTCGCCCGCTCACCACATAAACACTCGCATGTACACATGCAAACACATAAAATAAGGCTTGCATATTTAGAGAATAGGCATGTGCTCGCCGCGTGCGTGCGCGTTTGTTGTGCAAGCTTTATTCTCATGATGTATACTGACATACATAGTGTACTTTTCCAATTTGCATTCAATCAGCGGAGATTTATGGTGATCCATGAGCTCTGTTGCCGGTCACAGTCTAATCCCGGCTCTGGCCCCAGACGCTTTACAGCAGACAGGGGTTGTAAATTACCTACTGCGGTGGAGAAGCAAAATCACCCAGAGAGCCCACAAATTCTCAGCTCAGCAGTTCAAGGGTCAGGCTTCAGCCAACTGCAGTTCAGCCCAACCAAGTGAAGCCCACCTTATTTGCTGGTTGAGGAGATGTATCACCTCCCAATTGATTGTTTTGAAAGGCATTTACCCGTGATGATTCAATATTTTTATGCTTTATGTCAATCCGGAAAGACCCAATAAATGGAGTTTGGCCTTGAAAGAGCCACGTTTGGTAGCCAAAGAGCTCCCAGAGGTGGATAATTATTTCGGAGGGAAATAGAAAGAACAGCGAACCATCGTATTGGGATGTATAACCACGATTTGGGCAGGCAAAATAGTGTGTAGCTGTTGAATATTTTTTTTTTGAAAGCTTTAGTCTTTGACTTTCAACCCTCAATTGCAAATCTGAGCTTTTGGAGCAGTCGGGTATCAAGTGAGCCAAAAAGCAGTCAAGGGTCAAGCCAAATAAAAGCCTGAATGTCAAAAATTAATGTATAAATGTTTTAACATGCCTGTTAGTACTTCCCTATTCTGTAGCAGCCGTTAGTTCTAAGTTATGCTTACAAGTACTACAGTGAAATGCCTGACTGACAGGTGCAGCGCGAACATTAAAAATTGATGAGGACCATTTAATTGGTCCCCGTGGTTACCTCTAAAGTCGCTCTTTTTGGCTCGCCCCCAGCTTGATTTTTCTCCTGTCATACCCAGACACTCTGTCGGCTTCAGTGTCACATTAACATTCCCAAGCGCCGCTGTGATTGAATTGGCCCCCACGCAAATACGGAGCATCTTTTTAGCAGATGCAGCGAGGGGAGGAGATCTGGCCATCATCATTGTGTTTCAAATAGATCTTGATTGATATTGGTAGACCATGGCAGATTTATATTTAGCCATCAACAGTAACATAATCAGCACCAGACTGACAAAACCTAATGTACAGCGCATTAACTGTAAAGTCCATTAACCAGGCTGTGGATAGATAGAAAACACCTGCATGCTTAACTTCATCAAAGGTCTTGTGAATAGGGCGTCTGCTCTCTTCAAGGTTTTCTCCAGCAGTAAAACTCAGTCTTTCTATTCACCGCCACAGTTTTTCAAGTTTTAAATTCTGTGTAATATGTTAACATTTTACGTTGCAGTGTATTCATCTTGAAGTGTGACGTACAGCTTGTAATCGATCGTTTCCTATCCCTGCGTAGCCACATCTTTTACTTCAGTTTCTGCCTGAAGTAACAGTAACAGGTGCTTTGTTTCCTATATCTCCTTCAATTTCTCCATGGATCCCAGTCACATTAATTTTCCATATGGCAGCCTGCACTCTGTAACATACACGTACTGTATATATCTCCGCATCCCTGCAAACCCCCGTGGCAGTTTCGAGGTGTAATGGCAGATAAAGGTTCCCGGTGGCTTCTTGTCCTGAAGGTCCTTTCTCAGGTTAGGCACAGTTAATTATCCACAACCTTCTACCGCACACGAATGTCTGATTTCCTCCCCTCCCCCTGGTAGACGTTTTGTATGTCAGAGCAGTAAAGCCGCATGATGAAACGTGCTGGCTGGTCTAAGGTTTTGGATTTGTTTCCTTTTGAGCTTTGAAAATCCATCCACAACACGACACCACACCACACAGTGAAGCTTGTCTGAATGAAGGTTTTTGTGTTTGTTTGAGGTCTTTTAACTGTGACAGGAGAACAAATTGGGCTGTCAGTACATTATGATATGGGTGATTTATAGGGTTGAGGTATAATTATTGATATACTTTTGGAAATAACATTCTTTTTAGCTGTTTTGCTGTACTGTCTCTGGCTCTCCAATAATCACACCAAAGTCCAGAGCAGTGGTTCTCAACCTTTTCAAGTCACGACCCCCTAGAATAATCAAGTTGGTGTTCGAGACCCCCCCAGTTTTGTTTAGTTTGAACAGCTCGCACGTAGGCGTTGTTCAGTGTTCTCCAGGCATTGTGGATTTTTGATGTGCTCCATGATCTTTTCTCTCCCCCCGACTCGCCAAAAGTCCCCCGTCAGAAACTCATGTGCATGGTACAGGCGATGTATTGTAAAAAACATTCCTCAGTCTAAAACATGTTGTTTTATTTTTGATTAGAGCTGTCAGTCATTTAAAATATTTAATCGTAATTAATTACACGATTGTCTATAGTTAATCACGATTAATTGCTTATTTTTTATCTGTTCAAAATGTACCTTAAAGGGAGATTTGTCAAGCATTTAATACTCTTATCAACATGGGAGTGGGTAAATATTCTTGCTTTATGCAAATGTATGTATATATTTATCATTAGAAATCAATTAACACAAAATAATGACAAATATTGTCTAGAAACCCTCACAGGTACTGCATTTAACATAAAAAATATGCTCAAATCATAACATGGCAAACTGCAGCCCAACAGACAACACCAGCTGTCAGTGTGTCAGTGTGCTGACTTGACTATGACTTGCCCCAAACTGCATGTGATTATCATAAAGTGGGCATGTCTGTAAAGGGGAGACTCGTGGGTACCCAGAGAACCCATTTTCATTCACATATCTTGAGGTCAGAGGTCAAGGAACCCCTTTGAAAATTTAGTTTGGAGCATTATTTAACCTCCTTCCCGACAAGCTAGTATGACATGTTTGGTACCAATGAATTATTTAGGACCTAAGGAATCCATCCACCTAAGGCTTAAGTAGTGTCATATGATGTTAGTATCTTCACTGTAGCTTTAAAACTGTGTCCGCTACAACCTAAAAATTGCAAGTTGTGTTCATGCTTTAAAGAAACGAGGCCTATTTTTAACGTTTTTTGGGGGGTTTTTTTGTTTTTTTTTAGTAGTAGTAAAGACACTCAAAATCACCTCACTGGAATCTGAGAAAAGTAGGCGTATCAATTTTGTCATGACAGGAAGTGACTAACAAACCAAACATCAGAAAACACCTCTACGCTCACCGCCCTGTGGCACCTCCCAACAGGTTGCCGGCAGCAACGCACATTAGAATGCTGCCTTGTCAGTAAATATTGGAAATTGGCATTTCCTCTGGGTGATGCGTCCTGAAAGGTCAGCGCCGGGCAGCAGCAGCACAGTGGCTCTGCCTCCGTCTCCGTATAATGGAATTCAGCGGAACCGCATGGCATTTCCAATGATGGGACCTGACCTTCCTGATCATCATTTATATCATGGACATTACCCAACACGTAGCACAGTGAAATCCTTTTGTTCAACATCCTGCTCTGTCATTGTTATTGCCTCATTTCCTTTTTCTTATGTTGTGGGCTGCTTGTTGTTAGGGGAAAAATATGTTTGCTTTGGTTTCCTGCGAATCTTCTCTAGAGCTTGAATGTCAAGGATTGCTAAATAAAGCAAGAGCTACTCTCACACTTAGGAAGAAAATCCATCATGAATAGAGAATAGATTCAATTAGCACAATTTGAATAATGATCCGCTGCCCTTTGACCCAACTTTGATGTTTCACCTTTTATTTTTCTGAGAAGGCACTTAAAGCCAGCAGTGAAGAGAGACAAGGACGACTCCACAAGAATCATTGACATTTCTACCTGTACTGCTGGCTCCTTTTGAAAGATGGTGACTCACCTTTTCCATTAGTTTGCCTTGAAAAGATATCCGGAGTCTTGTGTGATGAAGTCTCTAGTGCCCCTCTGCCTGCTTTGCCATCTCTCTCAATAGTCGCTGACCAAGCAAGGTTAACGGTCCCGGACCATAACTGGCCACACAGCATGAGGGAAAAGCATCTATATCATCAGGCTTGAGGAACATTTTACAGCAGCACTCAGAAAGGAAAAAAAAAAAAACATTACAATGATGGGCTCTAATGGTTGAAGTCACTATTAGAGGAGAACATCACTCAGTGGGAACGAGAGCGACGATCCTTTTTTCTGTTTCACACAAGAGCAAATTTTGTTTTGTGAAATGGAAATGAATTGTTTGAATAGTGATGTTCTAGATGGGATTTTCAACACGACTGCAGGGTTATGGTGTTTACACAACCTGCAAGATACATTAACATCTACCTTATAGGCCCCATTTGTTATTTGCACTATTAATTATTCATACCGCCGAGTGTAAAAGCAGAGAGAGAGAAAAAGGTTTCTTTGTGTAATGTGAGTTACCTACTGATACATCTGGTTTGTGGGAACATCGCTACAGCACAGTGCAGGCAGTCAGCGAGGTACTTTAGCTACCGAAAACAACGATCAGCTCGTGAATACCACCCCGAGTTAATCACACACACGCAGCGCTTCTATTTGCATTACCAAAAACAATCCAAGGTGTTCTTGTCTCTTCTCTGTGCAACTTCTGTATTCACATGTCACACTCAGAGCAGCCTTGCAGAGTTTCCTGAGTGCCGAGTGAAGCCAGCAGCTGAGCTGAGTATGAGCACAAGTGATGCTTTCACAGTGCCCTGCTCTCAGCCGTCTGAATACTTCCCCAAGCCCTCATTAGCATGGCTGCTGCATTCAGCCTCATCCCAGGTCTTTGCTATTGCGTGTGTGTGTCTGCACACATACACCCTCACTCCCTTACTTACTTAAACCCCCCTCCCAACTACAGTCGAATCCTCCTGTCTACGTCCCGTTCCCCCAGTTGGATTTCTCCCCCTTATTTACTCCTCCATACTGTTCTCCCTCTGGCTCCCTCTTCATCCTCGTCTTTTCTCCAACTACTTATTTTTCTCTGGTTCTTCCCTCTTTTTTTAACCTTCCTCCCTCTCCCATTTTCTCTAGTCTCTCAGCCATGTATGATGATCATCCCCCCCAGCTCTCTTTCCCCTCATCTCCTCCTTGCATACCTTTCTTTAATAGAATGTCAACTCTTACATTTCCCTCCTCTCTACTTAGCCCATCTTTCTATTAATCAGGCCTGGATGGTAGTTACAGAGGAGACCATTTCATTAATATTGTCAGAGGACATCTATAGAACGCTCAATAAGGAGAGACATAAATGTAATGGGTTACGTCGTATTTGTTTTTAGTCCTTTTAATTTGTGTTTATGTTAAGGCTGGCAATGGATTAAAATATTTAATTACTATTAATCGCACACTTTTTATCTGTTCGAAATGTAGCTTAAAGGGAGATTTACCAAGTATTTAATAGTCTTATCACATTAGCGTGGACAAATTTGCTTGCTTTATGCAAATGTATGTATATATTTATTACTGGAAATCAATTAACAACGCAAAACAATAACAAATATTGTCCAGAAAGCCTCACAGGTACTTCATTTAGAATAAAAAATATGCTCAAATCATAACGTGACAAACTCAAGCCCAACAGACAACAACTGCTGTCAGTGCGCTGACTTGACTATGACTTGCCCCAAACTGCATGTGATTATCATAAAGTGGGCGTGTCTGTAAAGGGGAGACTTGTGGGTACCCATAGAACCCATTTACATTCACATATCTTGAGCTCAGAGGGCAAGGGACCCCTTTGAAAATGGTCATGCTTCAGTTTGGAGCATTATTAGGTTATTCAACCTCCTTGTTGAAAAGCTAGTATGACTTGGTTGGTACCAATGGATTCCTTAGGTTTTTCATTTTCATATGATGTCAGTATCTTCACTCTACTCTTTGAAATTGAGCCTGCTACAACCTAAAAATCGCAAGTTGCATTAATGCGTTAAAGAAATGAGTGGCGTTAAAACGAATTTGCGCTATTCTCGCGTTACCTTTGACAGCCTCAGTTCATGTATGTAGATAGGGTGGGTTTCTTTGAGTATGGTGAAAGAAAGTCGCTTGTGTAGTTTTGTGTCCTTATTCTACTGTAGCACCCCATTACTCTATTGTATGATGTGTATGAATGAGCACAGTTGTGCCTGCATGGGTGTATGTCTGCTAGTGAGTGCACTATATTCAGCGGAGCGCTCTCCACTCCCACCAGGGATACTGACGCGCTCAGCAGGATTAGAAGCATCATAAGTCCTAGTCTGTTTGAAGTGTCAAAAAAAAAAAAAAAATCTTGATACCAAAGATGTCTCCTCTTCCTCCCTTTTTGCATGGAGAAATGAGGGGTTTCCTCACCCTATGTGGATTTAGTGCACTTTAATAGTGGTAACGGACATTATTGAGAGATGACCACTCATTTGCTTGCTTATAGCCAGACAAAGTGCCTCTTTAATTTGTCTAGACACATGCAAACACTCGTGCACACTCGTCAGCGGCGACGCCTCCTTCCTGCAGAGATTCCATCAATTAAAATATTGGCTGTTATTACCTCCCTTTCACCTTTTCCCTGCACTCCAAATTAACAGCTGCCAAAGGACTCCTCCGTCTGACTGCCAAGCACCTGCAAATACTGCTGTTTTCTGCCAGTACTTTTTCTCTTGGCTTACCTCACAAACGTAGTCGCCCCTGTGCTTTTCACAGGTAAAGTTAGTTTAGTTAGTAGGGGGGGGGATGTGAAAAGCCGCCGCCCTCCGATTTATCTGTAACATTCAGTCCCACCGTGTCGTGATCATTGCTGACATATACAGTTAGTGTTGTCAGGTCACTCTGCTGAGATCTACAATCTGATGTAAAGCGTCAGAGCCCCATCAGGGTGTTTATATCTCTCACTTGATGAGCAGCTAACAAGAGTACTGTGGCCTAATTACTCTGCTGGCAGGGGGCTTGTTTAGCAAACTAGGAAAGAGATTGGAAATGGTGTTTCAAGGTAGGACCCGGGTCTAATTACGATGAGATGAAATAATTCAAAAAGATTGCCAAAGCTAAATGGCATGCATTTGTGGAGCTCTCCGCTACTTTCAAGTGGGTTTTATGATAATTTATTGGCTTTTCTTGAAGTTGATGGATTTTTTTATGGCTCCAATGTATTTTGTTTTGTGTTCTCAGCTGACTTTTGACAATATTGTAATGCCTTGTTGGGAACAAGAATAAGAGGCTTTTTCAACTTGATATTGAATCCGTGGCCTTCTGTTGTGCCACACATTTTAGCTTCCTCTCATCCATTGCATGTTTCCTCTGAGAATTAATTGTATTTATTGGAGCCTGTTTGAGTGTGTCTCCAACTCCTGAGCAGTTTATTCGTACCTTTTACACCTGAAGTCATGGTTTGAAGTTGTCGTGGCGGAGGGTTCTCAAACTTCTTTAAGGCAAGAAGCCAAATTACTGACGGAGAGGAAGGTGGGATTATGACTGTTACATCTTAAAAACATTTCTTATCTGCGAACAGGGCTGCTGAGATTTTTGTTTCTAATAAGACTTCACACAAGATTATCACCACCAGCTAAAAGTAATTGATTGACAGCAGTATTTGCCTCCTAATAGAATTAGCATTCTGTGTGACTTGACGGTGCTTAACCCTGTGAAGATGAGATATCAATCTACCAGGTTGTGGGCGTGCGTTTGTCATTTTGGCTCTGAGCACAGCCCTAATGTGGGTGTCTACCTTACCTGTCACACTGCTACTAACTCATCTTGATAAAGTGAGAGATCAGGGCGTCTGTAGAGTCACATAAATATTCAGATTGAGTGGTACCAGCAAGTTACAAAAAATTGATTCATAATACTCCCTGCAAGTAGGTAGTATTATGACCACAAACCTGTTGGTGCATGTATACTAATTGATGTTCATGTTGTCTTCCTCCCTCGCAGTGCCCCGACTCCACCTGTAAGCAGGACCTGCTCGCCTACCTGCAGCGTATTGCCTTGTATTGCCACCAGCTCAACATCTGCAGCAAAGTCAAGGCCGAGGTGCAGAACCTGGGAGGAGAGCTGGTCGTCTCTGGGGTGAGTTCAACATCATTTTAACCTTGGACACACTGTCTACAGTTTACAACCTTCATTGTCAAGGCCAAACAGTAACTAAAGAGTAGTAGAGCATAGGGCTGCATGATAATGGCCAAAACGATAATCACAATTATTTTGATCAATATTGAGATTGCGATTATTCATTGATTTTAGGGACATAATAGTTTTTATGCACTTTCACACTTAGATAAACAGAGCACTGCCTTCCTGTTAATGTACAAATCTTTGCATCAAATTAGGGTTGTAATGATACGTTTTTACAACCATATGATATGTGTCACTTTCCGTGGTTCCTATATAATTCAAGGACGATGTTTGATCATCTAGAGCGATACGATACGACTCAATGACTTGAAATCGATACAGTAATTCAAACAGTAAATAGCTGAATACTGGACGGTGCATGTCAGGATTCCGCAAAGTTTTTCTTGTAAAGGGAATCAGGGATAAACTAATTATGGATATTAACAAGTAAACAACGATTAATGGCAAATACATACACCTTTTATTTGAAAATAATAAAAAGTTCAACTTTAGGACCCGCTGCTTCAGTTCTCAAGATATTAACAAAGAATATTTTACAAAAAATAAAATGCAACCAACTTCTCTTCAGGTCAATTAGAGGTTAATAGATTTTGACCTTTTGATTTAGATTTTGTATATCGATTTTAGATCGATATATGTTTCCCACGAAGGACAACTTGCCGAGTACCTATCGATGTAGTTGGAACGTAGGAATATAAATCAATAAATCAGTGTAGTAGATGAATCGTTATACCCCTGATCAAAATAAGACTGGTCCTTATTCACAATGCAAATAAAATTGTACCAAAACTTTTTACCCAAAATTAAATCAACTAATTTCACTTTCACATTGTGCTACATTCCTGCTAATGTTAATGTCGATTGCCCCCTTTCGGCTGGCGCTTGATTTGATATGCACCGGAGTTTTCTACCAGCGGAGCGCGCATTTTAAACTTCAATATCGCAGTCGATCATGTTCGTTTAATTGTGGGAAGCCAATATCGTGATCGTGATTAATATTCGATTAATTGTGCAGCCCTAGAAGCAGTTTGAAACGGGGTATTGAATTAAACTATTTTTGAAGACTGCAGCGGTCAGAGATGGTGGCAGTAATGCAGCTTCAAATGTGGCAACATAACAATAACAGAGGGGGGCAAGAAGACCAAAAGCTGATGCAAGCAGGACAGGTTTCAATGCTTTCACAAAAAAAAAGCATAAACACTTAAAGTGAGGTATTTTTGTGAGGATTAAGGATTCACACAGTATATTCTGGTGAGAAACAATGAATGTAAACAGAATTAGATTTGTTTACAGTGAAATCTCTAGCTGGAAAGATAATTAAATCAAAAGAATACATTGGCTACTTTTCTAAAGTTTTATTATCTGGTGTTTCCCACATAAATGAAAAAGACTTAATGGTATTGGCTGTTGGTTGTGGTTATTAAATGATTCATTTCTCTGCACTGTAATCTGCAGCTTATATTTTATATTGAATAAACAGATAACAGAAATAAAGGCTTTCTCTGTGCCAGAAAAGGACTTATGTTGCCCAAATGTTTCCTAACCTTTTTACTACTTAGGATAAGACTGTACAAGGCCAGTGTTTACAGGCCCTCTAAGCAGTAATTAACCACTTACTCGCCAGTCAAATTAATTAAAATAGCTTGTGTCTTTGTGCAGGATATAATGAATTCCTCCCTCCTTTCTGTAGGGCTGAAATGAGCCCATGCTTCCAACACTTCAGTCAAGTGTCACCAGTGTCTCTGAGGCTATTAAATTGTGGAGATTAAATTAGTGTGACCTTTTTCCATATTCTGAAATTTCTCACATCTGTTTGTATGCCAGACAAACTCTGAAAGGTCGTTAATTCTCCGGTACAATCACTTGAGTCTTGGTTTTCCCCTGGAAAAACCTGCAGCACAGAACTGGAAGACATTAAAAAAGACGGGCACATTTCATTTTCACTGGACATGAATTCAAAACGAATGTAAATTTAAAAATAACGATGCTTTGCTTTTTCCCCATTTTCCCAAGACTAACCGTTTCTCTTGTATTCTCTCCCGTCTCTTCCATGTACTCAGTTGGACAGCGCCATGTCCCTCATTCAGGCCGCAAAGAACCTGATGAACACGGTGGTGTCCACCGTCAAGGCGTCCTACGTCGCGTCTACTAAGTACCAGAAGAGCAAAAACATGGAAGCCCTCAACATGCCGGCCATCTCCTGGAGGATGAAAGCTCCCGAGAAGAAGCCTCTGGTGAAGAGAGAGAAGCAGGACGACGGTCAAACCAACCGGGTGAAGAGATCCTCTCAGAAGAAGCATATCAACCCCGTGCAGGCTCTGAGCGAGTTCAAAGCCATGGATAGCATCTAGACTCCCAGAGAACACAACAACACACTGACCAATGAGTTTATATATAGATAGAGCTCGTCATTCTATCGAAAAGAAAAAAAAGGTTTTATCATATTTGTTCCACCTTTGCATAGACGGCTTCTCTGTTTGACCCATTATACTCCTACATTTCTATTCCATAAATTCAGATTTGCTCTAGTCTGTAGCATTAACTGTCTGGAAAAAATGCAGTTAGAGGGGAAATCAACTGGACAAATGCATTTTTGCTTTTTAAAATATTTCCCTTTTTTTTTTTCTGTCATGTTTATGAGTGGGGATGAAGAGGGAGCAGATTTCATAGATATTATTATAAGAACTAATTCCGAAGAGGCTTTTTGATTATTTTGTATTCTAACCAGTTTTATGATAATACTGTGGGGTCGCTGGTGTTTTCCACTACAATGTTTGATTATGGCAACATACTTTTATGTACTGCAAATATCAACTATGCAAAATCTGTCTGCCTTTTTTTTTTTTTTTTTTTGACTCGAGCAATAACTGTAGTTCATTTGGATGTGCTGGGCTAACTGGTAAGATTTTAAATATGTTTTGGTTCAGCTGTAAGGAGCCAAAGTCTATATATTTCCATGTGTGCCTGCCTTTTTTTCTAACTTTATACACATTTTGTTATGCCACTATAAACAGTTCAAGTTTAAACCGACCTAAAACACTATTTCCGGTGCTGAATGACTGATTTCCCCCCCTTTAACATTAATTTCTTTATAATTTAAGCATCTTAAATTGTACTTTTCTTTCATGTTCACATCATGCAAGCAAACCAAGGTGACTGAGTATTCCTCCCAGCCTTCTGTTTTTTTGCTGCATAACTTGTACATGTGCACACAGATCCACCCGGTTCAGTCAAACTTTTGTAAATAAGCCTCGACTCCTCAGAGTCTGGGAGAACCCAGTGGGCTTAAACAATGAGAAGACCCCGTGTTGTTACTCTCCAAAGCCGACAAGCTTCATTAACTGTCAATGAGACCAAACACCTCCGCAATCTTAAGAATGTGTCCAAATTGAGGGATCAATATGTTTTCCCTCTACAGCTCTAGACGTAGGCGAGGAAAGGAGGGGATTTCACTGACTTTAAAACTCTACATATTGTTTATATTCCTTGTCCTTAAGCTTGAACACTAATCAAGATTTTATGTCAGGGCACAAACTTTATAGAAAACTAGAAACAATTTGGAGTTGGAAGCTTTAAAAATGAAGAGAGAGAGTTAGAGTTTTTAACTTCAGGTAACAACTGTGGGATTGTTTTCCAGTCATACATAATATTCTGCTGCATCGTGGTGCATTGGTGGACAGCGAGGCTCTGAAGCCCTGCTGCTTCGGTCTCGGGGCTGAATCTTTTGTTTTGCTCGTTTGACATCTGTGAACTATAGCAGGATGAGCATGTATGATTATCTGACAGGTGGATTTTTTTTCTTTTTGTACTGTAGAACCAAACATTTCGGCAGTTTGTCTTTTGCTGTATTTGAGTTTGGATTTTAATCTTGAGTGATATCAAACAACTTTGCTGTGGATTTTTTTTTTTTGTTATTGAGAGCTGACTTATTAGTGCACACGTTTCTTATATTCATGTGCCTGCTTTATATCTTAATAAACAATTAAAAAGAAACCAGTTTTTTTTATTTCTTATCTGCAGACTGAAGTAATGTTTTTCTCCCCTCACTTGAAACCTCTACTTTCCTTATATGCTTTGTTTTGCCATTATACTAGATTTGTGTTGTAGTAACAAGGAAAGCGTAAGCCCTAAAGAATAATTTTAGCTCTCAAAGGTGAAATGAGTTTTCGCACACCCCGAAATATGCTGCTGTGCTTAATTAAGGCATTATATTATGAATACATATGTCTCATACAATCTGCATTACTGACTCGGGGGCTATATACAGTATGCTCTTGTAACTTCTGTAATTGGGTTGCTCTACTGTTGTGGGTTATTTTCCTCTTAAAAAGAAATAAGTGCAGCTTTTAACATCAAACACATTTCTTCAGTCTTCTGGTGGTGTCTCTAACAATAGCCTGTGAAGGGAAATGCAGTGGGAGACCCAAGAAAGTGCACAATGTGAAGATAAATGCATCTGAAGCAAGAAAGTATTTGGAATGAATTGTCTATTCTTCCCAAAGTGCTGAAGTAATCGCACATCAGAGTCAGTCTGACTCATCACGGAGAGGACACCGAGAAGACAAATCCACTTTTTCAAATTCTTACACATGCAGGTCAGTTTAAGTATCACTATGTGTGGGGGATTTTGTGATGAGTGGTCTTTATTGAGTTACCTCAACTCATCCACATCTACTTAAGATTTTGATTTGAAATAGATGGAGAGCAGCACAGTGGCAGGAGAGTGAGAAGATTACCATACCCTGGCCTGAATGCTCCCTTAAGGATGTGTTTTACAGTTTGTTTTATCATATCAGATGAGTATGTATATACATAATATATCCCACTCCTGTCAAATTGCATACAGTGGGTGCTGTTGATTTGATCGTTGTTGACAACTTTTTCCACATGGTTTGGGATTGCGCAATAATACAGTTCTTTTGGGAAAATGTTACAATCCCTGGGTAAGATTATAGGTCATAACATCCCTTGAGACCCAGTGTTGTGTTTAAACGACAAATTCCGTAACAAAAACAATTACAACTGGGTGTAGAGCTGCAGCAAAACATAAAAGTGACCAATGAACTGGAAGGATGCCGGAGGGCCCAACAAACATCATTGCCCCATGATATATTTTTAGATTTCTGAAAGTACGAAGAACAACAGTAGTGGAATTGCATGGAAAAACAAAATAGTTGGTAATGTGAGGACTGTAGTTGTGCACAACTAAATTAAGAGACTAAAGCTGCAGCAAAACTTAAAACATGTTCTGGCCAGATTTTTTTATTTTAATTGTATTTATTCATTTGTTATTATTTTTCATTCTGAGTTAATGTGGGGGTTGATTGTTGAAATTTTCAATAATATAGGTACAGAAAAAGAATTATTCTGTGTCTGTGTATTATTTCTCTGAGTGAAGTCAATCATTATCTACAACCAAAGACCAATTAGATATTCAGTGTAAATACATTGTCTTTACCATCGAAGCAGGATATCCCTTTAAGATTTACTGTGGTAATCCCAGACCTTGAGATTTATTTTTTTTAGTTATTGTTAGAGGCATATTTAGACTTGGTTACACTAAGATCAGCAGTGATTCATGGAGAGACCTTTGTCTGGTCAGCTAACGTTACTGCCAAGCAGGTGAAATATAGAGTGATATTGTGCTTTTAGCTGACGTGTGTCGCCCCACTGTTCTGACGGTTGCTCGCTCACATTCAGGTAGTGCGAGCACACGGGACACTGACTTTCGTTGACTTAACGGCCACAGGTGTCGCTGTTAACAACCAATTTCTGATTCTTACAAACAGTCCCTTTAATAGAAATTCTTCCAAAAATAAACTAATAAAAAAAGCTGTGCAGACATATAGACCAGACTGTCATCAATATAATACATCATGTAGTGATGGAACCTTTTCATGACAGACGTTTTGACTTCTCAATGCACAAAGTTTAAATACTAAGATACTATACGTTTTGCCTTTCCTGATTAGCCAATCAAGTGAAACCTTACTACTTTGTTGGGAGCATTAGCACCGACAAGACAAACCAAACCAAGTCCGGTATAACACCTTCTCGGTTTTAACACAGGTAAATTGGAAACTGGTCAAAACATTTCAGCAAGTCACGCTTTACACGGAGGGACCAGTTAGTTGCATAGCTGGAGGTCCAGCTGACCTTTGAGAGGAACATTACCTGCAGTGCTCCAACAGACTGGAGGGATGTGATCCTGAGATGATGCTTCAACACCTACACACTGCAGCCTTCAGCACTTCCAATGGGAAGGGAAACTTTATTGTTTCTCACCACTGGTATTGTTGTTCTTCTGTTGTGTTGTAGATATTTTTTTACACATTGCACACATGAGCTGTGGTCTGTGTGGTTAGTATGTTCTGCACAGATTGCTGTGTGCTTGTTGATGGATGGACACATTGCTTACACATATGTCTCACATTATGTGCTGTGTTGGTGCTTGATGTAGCTGTGTGTGTATGTATTTCTGATTTGATGTCGAAAACCTTTATGTCTTGTTTGTTCAGCAGCCTTGAAGCCTATATCTGTAAATGTTGTGGCTCATGCAGTTGTGTTAGTACACTGTAAACAATTGCTGTTAATTTACAGCAGGATTTCAACAGTATTAACCTGTTATTGCTAAAATAAAAACTGTGTTTTACTGTTAATACAAAAGAAAACCTGTTAAATTACGCTCATAGGCCGTTTTTTAACTGAACTATAATGCATTCTTAAGAAACATTTAGCACTTTACTGCTGATCAACTGTCTAAAGTATCATCAGTAACAGTTTCATGCAGTATTTCTTTAATTCTGGGACCTGATCTGCACATGTGAGGCTTGTACATGATTGTAAAATCAGAGAATTAGCTAATTAGCTCTGTTCTTCACTCACATGTTGTTCTGGTTTGCATTCTGTGCTTGTAGCCAGTTATAGACACACATTTTGGGAAAAGTGTCAACAAGTCTATTATAGCCTTTTTCCTAATAAGTGCCTTTAATTGTATTTAGTGTGACTATTCCTATGTCTGTAACCTGCTAAGTCTATTCATCTAGGCAAAAAATAATTTAGTATATATATAGTATAATATAGTTTATTAAAATCTATGTAAAAATAAATAGAGCATTAAAACAAATCAGTAAGATAATGTAAAAGAAAGGTGGAAAAACAGCTGTATAATGTATCTTTGAACTGTAAAATACTGTGAAATTAATACAAAAAAAGTATTTTTCATTAACAGTACAAAGCTGTAAATTTCAGTGACAGTATAATAATGTTAATTTTACAGTAACATAAAGGCAACCCTGCTGCCAGTTCTTTACTCTTATTTTACTGGGACATCCTTAACAGTGTATGAAGTTAAAGTGGTATCTCAATCAGGGTTTCTGTGAGGTTGGAGTCTTTTAGCTTTTTGTTTTGAACATAGGACTTGTAATCCACAATTTTTACATTGTTGTGTTGCTACTTTTCTCAGTAAAGGATCTGAACACTACTTCACTACACCGTCACACAAAGTTGAAACTATCAACCTCACTCTTGAATTGTCACTGACACCAGGCCCTGACTTCTTCACTGAACTTGTGTTTTATGAAATGAATCAGTTTGTGTGGTAACCCTCCACACTGTTGACTGAAAAAAAAACAAAGAAAGAGAGAGAGAGAGGGAGGGAAAAGTGCCTGGGCAGACCTAGTCAGCATGGGCCGTACTTGTCTCAGTGGTATTTAGGCTTGTTCCCTAAATTCATTGTAGGACTGGAATTTCATAATGACCCATTCAATATTACCCATATTCATAACCATGAATAGAATTTTTAAATATAAATCTTCCACTTCATCTCTGTGTAAAGAGGGCCCTCACTGACTATTACGAGCGGCAGCGTAAGGAGTAAATCTGCTCCCTACAATGTATCCAGGGTGGTTTGAATTAGTCTGCCTGTAGGAAAGAAGCAGTAAAGTCTGAAACTGCAAAGGCCTCACACATAAGTGAAGGGTGATAATAAATCTCCCATGTATTTCAGGGAGTCCTGTGTGTTGTTGTAGCCTTTGACTTGGGTTGACAGAGTGTTGTAGTGCATGAAGAAAACAAAAACAACAAGTAACCTGCCCTGTCGAAAGTTGTAATTACTTTCACTCGACCATGCGCAGGTAAACTTCGTAGGACAATGGAAATTGTAGGGACTTAAAATTGTACACAATGTACACACAACAAGCAAAAGTACCCAAATATGTACTCTTTTGCTGTTGTGTTCTTCTGCCCCGTCCGCGCCTGCCTAATCCACAAAGCCTTATCCATTAAGTTAAGTTTTCAACTCTTGGAGGTCACAGTGGGAATTTTTTTCAATATGACTTAACATTTCATTGCAATAACTTTGGACTTTTCTTCATTACTGTTTGCATACACTTATAATACTTTGCAGTATTGTCCTTATTTTACGAGTCCCTCAAGGGCCATAGGAAACTTTTAAAATAAAAAAAAAAAACTTGTGTAGTCTCTTCCAGTAGTTTTTGTCTGCCCTCAAAAAACTTTGCAGCTGTCCAGTGTTAAATTGTTCAATTCCATATCAGGGCAAGTCCAACCCTCCATGGTCCAAACATAGTAGCTGTCATGTTTACATTGTAGGCTTATGGCTTTAATCAAATTACATATTGTAGGTTATTTCTGGGTGGGAGATGGTGAGCAAGCTCTCTGTATCTGTGTATGTTTATGTAATGCTGTTTTGTCTGTATGTGTTTTTGTATTTGTGTCTATAGGACCCCCTCGAGAATGAGATGCTCCATCTCAAGGGGCTATCCTATCCTTTCAATAAATTCCAATTTCATTATGTCAACATGTTTGCATAGGGCTATACCTTCAATCCCAGATGAGTATAGTCCTGTTCTACATTTAAATGTTTATCACTGTTGTTTCTATTGGATTGGAGGCTGATGGTGAACCCTGCTTTGCTTGAGGTGGAGCTGTCCAGTCTACTGTGGTGCTGATTACTCTCTAGGCAGAGTAGCTGCTTTCCTCAGAGTCAGAATTAAATGCACAACTTCAGCTACAGCTGAAATTATCATTGTGGTCAGACAACGATCAGCGCTAATTGATTAATCACTAGACATAAAATCCATCATCAACCCTTTTGATAATCGATTATTTGTTGCTTGTCAATGTGAATATGTGGCGTTCTTAGTCCTGCGTGATAGCAAATTGAATATGTTTGGATTTTTGGTGTGTTGGACGAACAAAACAAGCAATCTGAAAGCATTAACTCGGGCTCTGGGAAACAGATGGATATTTTTAAAAGCTACTTTCTGGCATATTATTGACCAAATGATTAATAGATTCATTGAAAAAAAAACAAACAATGGGTAGATTATGCTTAATCCAAGCCACGCCATTCTTACTTGTGAATGTGCATTTTATACATATTATTTTAGATGAAGCCAAACTCTGCCTTTTTACTCATGCACGGCTCATGTATTGTCTTGTTAAACTGTTAGTTGAGAGAAATACAATTGTAGCTGGACTTTGGGTTGGTCAATATGACTGCCATCAAATATTTTCCCATATCACTTACACCATGGTAGTTATCCTTTTAATATCTCTGGCTGTATGAGGTCATTGAGGACAGTGTTGGAAAATCAATAAGCAGGACTCGTTTGTGATGGGATTGCATTTTTATGTGTTTTTTTTTTTTTTATAAGGTATTCAATCGACTGGATTAGCTGTCTGGTATTTTATCCATAAACAGTTTCTCAATTGATTCTCAATAAAAATGTACTCTATTACAATACATTGATAATGTAATATAAAAGTACATATACTGTGATAGAGGATTTTTATCCACATGGCCCACCCTTAGCTGATTTATGCTAGAATTGCACTGACTACTTTTATACGGGTGCAGCATCGCAGGTGTCACCATGTAATCTGTTGTGAATGTTTCGAAGCAAGGGCACAAAAAAAAACATCTCGTACATTGCAGGGCACATAAGGGAAGACATTGGAACACATATTGGCAAAGACCTGGTGTTACAGTCCATTATTTAAATCAGTTTCTAATAACAGGACACGATTTCAGGGCATTGCCTCAGAATGGGTTGTGCTTCGTTTCTCCCATCGCAACTATTCAGGGAACTTCATGCCCTATTAAGCAAGACTTCCAGCCATGTTAGCAAAACTGTGTTCATACAAAACACGATTAGTGTCTGAGGCATGTCTAAATTGTAAGCATAGGGTTAAGTGGCTTGGCGTATAGATTGTAAACCTGGCTTAGCGTTTCATTGCTCTCACCTCACCTCGTGTTTAAGCCAGAACCCACCACAGTTTTCTCCAGACGGATACATCTCTGTAAATATGGCTGGTCCCCCAGAGACTAGTTGAGTCTTGACAGATAATAAGAGGACAGGTTCCGCTCTGCTGTGAAACAGGAGACCTAAATCTTCCAAAGCCTTGTAGAGTAAAACACTACAGTGTGGCTGAACGAGACATTTGAATGCAGATATGACGCCGAGGTGACAGCACAGACCAGCCCTTCATGTCAAACCCCCTACTCCCGCTTCTAGTTTCCACCCATTTGTGTTTCGCTGTGTCACTCAAACCGCTGTCGTCACATGACATGTTTGAATGAAGTTTTATCAATCACAGTGGTCGAGTGTGACAGTTTAATCAATAGAGTAAGTTTTCCCAGAGATGCCCATTATTTTAAAATTACAGGGGCTAGGTTGGGGGAGGGCGAGCAGGTTGTTGGAGGAAGGGGTGGGTGGGCTTATAGCTGTCGATGCTGTACACAAGCACAGGAATAGAGAGGCTTCTGAAGTATTACCCTGAACCAAGAGAGAGAGAGAATTGGCAATAAACGCAGGCTGCTGGACTGGCAAATCCGTCGGTGCCAAGGTGGAGGTCTCGGATAGATAGACTTGGCTCTGCTGGAGTATAAATGTTAAATATGACTGGTTGAAAGGACCGGTGAACCCACACCATACAGATGCCAGAGTGCAATCATGCCAAATAAGGTAGTCCTTACTGAAATGTCAATAGCTTAACACAGGATCCAATAGTCCAGTGAGTTCAGCAGGACATTCAGGGTTACTGAGTTTTAATGCGCTCCACAGTGCCTACAAACAGTGTGCCTCTTTATTTTGTTGTGCTGAGCTTCTTTGTTAAAGAGTCATTTTGACAGGTGAAGGTTTCAGATGTGAGATATCAAACCAAACGAGGTATTAGATCATAGTCTTGTTTATTCAGATGAGTTACTTAGCAGTCACAGCACAGACAATGAAATGTCTGCTCTCTATTTAACAAACACTAGAGGCAACTGGGAAGAGTCGAAACTTAGAATTAAATGGGATGTGCTTAATCCAATTCGAAGGTCCTCCATCAGTTCCTCTGACCTTATACGTTTAACCTTTCCAGGGCGTCATTAACAATGACATCTTCACATTAACAAAAAAATTGCCAGGAGCTGTCTGGAGGAAAAAGGAAGTCCAGAAGTCCCCTAAAGCCACAGCTTCAGGCGGAGAGCTGGGAATTTGGGAGAACGTTAATTACCTGAGGGCCAGCAGGAGAAATGGTAACTATTTAAGGTAAGGTACTGAATTGTATATTGGCCTGCCTGTGTCAGGTTTATAGTGGCACAGTAACCCACTTATCATGTTTAATGGAAGTATTGTCCTTTGGGGGATTTAATTTTGCTTTTCTTCGTAGAAGTGTAATTAGTGATGTGGTATGGGGTTTTTCAATCTCCTCAGCGTTCATCTCATAAAGTTTAGAATTCCTCCCCTGTTGGCTGGTCATAGATTTTTATTGTGACTGCTGAGTCTTGCGGCCAGTCTTTTTATAGGCATGAGTCTGCCAATGGCGAGCCATGTTCGCTAAAGACGAGAAGGAGCTCTGCATTACATGCAGCGCCACCGCTCAGCCTGTCAGCACTGGTTATGGTGGTAAACCAGTGACTGAATGCTACGGTGATGGAATTAAATTTAAATTTAGACTTTTAATGGTGCATTTGAAAATTGATATTTGTGATGATCATGAAAATGAAACATTGACTCCAGGCTCATACACACATGGTTGTTTCACTGAATGCAATTTCATACCTTCTCCTTTTTCATGGCATGGCTTCTGAGACCAGTTACATAAAGTCTATTTCCTAAAACCACCTCTTTTCTAATGTGAGTGCAGGCCCAGGGTACTTATCCCTGGCGTTGTGGGTCTGAAAACATTGTAGAGTTGGATGATATGTAATCCAGTGAAATGGTGCCAGTATTAAAAAGAGCACTATCTTTTCATTTAAAGTCACTTTTTATAATCAGCTCCTAAGGAATCACAAAAAAAAGGGCAGTAAAAAGTAATACAATCAGCAGTGGCACAGACATAGGTAATTTTGTTAAAAACTCCTTTCACAGCGCAAGCTTGTGGAAAAAAAAGCTTAATACTGTAAGCCTTGCAGTGAGGGCTGCTGTCATTGTATTGCTAATAAATGGCTGTGGTGAACATGTGTGTGTGCTGTCTGAGACGATTTGTGTGATGTAATTAGATGTAAAATGCTTTTTAGCTGGCTCTTTAATTGACTTTTGGCCGGAGTGATTTGTGGCTATCAGGTTTTCCCTCGTGGCACGGTGTTGTCTTCAGTCAAGGCCAGTGGATTATTTGCAAACACCTAAATCCAGTTTCCTGAGCTGGACTTGTTCGATCAGCTCTTCAGCTCTCTCTTGTGTGGAGGTGATTCCTATAACTGCTTTAAACGTATATATTCCTTATCCTGGGTGTTATTCCCTCAATGACACTTTCCAGTGCTTTACTTGAAATACATCCTGACAGCTATTTAAACAGACCCAGATATTAAACATTCAGTTGAGCACCTTTGCATAAGGTAATCCAGTGGTGTCATACAGCATTGCTGACTACAAATCATCTCATATGTATTCCGGGTACCCAGCACTGTATTTTAATGGCTGACATCTCAGGGCTACAATTCAAGTGTGATTTATATCTTCTCAAGTCATCAGTTACAATCAGATCCAAGGATCTGACTTTGTGCTTGCTGGACAAGCATAGCTAATACCAAGGGGAGGCAAAATAAAAAGAGCTGTGTCACATTCCCCATTTTTTGTGAAAATTTGAATCAAAGGTGCCGCAGGAGGGGTGGAGAAGGTTAGATAGACGGAGTAAAAGAGGGGTGACGGGGCGCCGCATTGGTACGCAAGCCTGTGTCTCATCCTTAAACCAATTTCCTTCCTCGATACTCTGGGGAGTGGTCTGATTTGCACCGTTTCCTTTCTCTGAGTAAGTGTTTATCCTGCTTTTACAATTAGATCCCGCTCCCAGCTGCAGCATTAATCAAATACCCAGACATATTCTCCACATCTGAAGATTGAGGGAATGTGTCCTACATGTCTTCCGCTGTGGTAACAGGCTGTGAAGCAGCACAGTTATTTGTTTAATGAGCGTCTCACACAAACTGTACACAGATTTGACCGGTCAAGAGGGTCGCAGTGAGCTCTGAGAGGGAGAGTGAAGGTTATTTAGATATATGGTGCTAGTGACCTATTGATTATATTGATTATATTAATATTGCTCTTATTTATCTTTGTTTGGTATTTTGATGTGTTTTTAGACTGTACAGAAAAGCATACAAATTAGGGGTGAGAAAAAAATCAATTCACCTATGTATTACGATTTTTTTTAATTTATTTTTTTACGATTTTGAAATTGTTTTTTTAATGCCAGAATCAATATATTTGCTTCATTTGAGTCTATGCGGAGGTGGAGGGAAGTTACCGCTTGTATTGTTGTAGTCTGAGTAACGTGACGTTATATCCGTTCCGTATCCGTCAACCAAAACAAACCGCAGCTGGATATGACCTACACCTTCACATTTTAACTCCAAAGTGGTAAACACTACACAAACAATAAAGTATGGAAACACTTTGGGTTTCATACATTGCCAGGAAAAGCAGAGCTAGACATCATGGCTAAAGCTGCATGATAACTCATCTGTCATAGGCAGGAAATGTTATGATATTGCGGTAACACGCGGTCAAGCCAGCCTTCACTCGCATCTCCGTGGTCAAATCGGCCGACGCTACACCTGTAGAGCACCCATATACTGACATTTATGGTCAAGTCAAGTCAATTTTATTTCTATAGCCCAAAATCACAAATTTGCCTCGGGCGGCTTTACAAACTGTACATGATAGGACACCCTCTGTCCTTTACAGTGCGACCCTCTCATCAGACAAGGACAAACTTAACCAAAAAAAACTTTTAACAGGGAAGAAAATGGAAGAAACCTCAGGATGGTAAATGCATTCAAACGACCCCGATGGAACTGACCATGGATGTATGAAGAGAACGGAGCTAACAGGGAGAACTAGCGACAGACTTGGCGACGTTGGAGGAAATATACATGTGTAACTACGTCTGGTTTTCAAAATAAGGTGTTAACAAAGAGAACTGTATATACAAAATACATATATGGAAATAAGATTGATTGGATTGTATTCATAAGAAGTATAAAACATTACATGTCCCTTATAAATTAAAAAGAAAATACCACTAATTTGTGAGGGAAATGTCTTTATTCTTTGATTTTTGGGTTACTGGAAAAAAAATTATAAATAATTCCTAACAATGACTGATATATTTGACTTCAGGACATATCTGACTACATACACACTGAAAATCAAACTTTTTAATGTATTAATTTACATATTTTTCAAATTAAAAGTCTCTAGAAGTGTATGATTCTTCTTTTTACCATGGTCTAGTGTTTAAAAAAGTTTACAAAAATCGCAATAAATCATAATATCAAATCGCAATACTTAAAAATTGCATTACATATCAAATAGGCACCCAACTATTGTGATGGTGTCGAATCGGGAGATAGGTGTATCGTCCCAGCCCTAATAAAAATGATGTCCTGACACTGTTGAAAAACACATTATAAAAATATTATTTTGTAGTGTTTTGAATGATATCTTGTCCTCTAAAGTAGAGATGCTTTTTCTGGACCTTGGGAAGTAAAAAAAAAAAAAAAGGAAGGCAAAAGAATACTTGGAGAGCTGTTTTTGAGAGGCAAGGAGCATCGCACTACATAATAGAGTAATTTAGCAGAGGAACCATGGACCTCATAGTTCATGGTTGCAGTATTGTGTGGGTGTGTGTGCATTCCTCTTTCTTCATAGCATAATGTCAATAGAAATCCACTACAATCACTTAATGTACTCTACTGCCCCACTCTACATATGGGCTTTAAATGCTTTAATCGAAGACCGGCTCATTTTTATTGGTGTTCTTTATAGGTAAGGTTAGTGATGATTTTCAAATGCACTCAGTGATTTGTGGCTAATTAGGGCGAGAGTCAGACCACAAAAATGTATGTTTGTTTGAGGGCAGCGAGTTGGCCGTCGGTTAAGGCCACAATACACAGCGGGACCAAATCTCCTTTATAGACCGGGTGCAAAGGCTCTAATATAGTACAGAGTGCAGATGAAAAGAGGAGCATGCAGTGTAGTTATTACTATACAAGAGGGGAGAGCAGCATTGTGGCATCTCTCAAAGAGATGATTTACCAATCGAACAGTTGCCTCTGTCACCATGGTTACCTGTGAAAGTTGTGACATTCAGCCAGGAACATGCATGACAACCAATTTATTAGTCTAGAATTATTTCTGATAGAGCCAGAATTAGGAGTGATAGAGTGGGATAGTGAAGATATAAATCACAAATTGGTCTGTTGCTTTCCCTGTGATGCCGTGTACCGCCGGTGTCACATGTTAATTATCATAAGCGAGACCTGCAACAACAACAACAGCTCCAGCAGCAAAGCACCCAGTTTATTATTCAGTCATTAATCCCTCCTCAGTTCTCAACTTTATCTGCTGTGAAACCTGTCCCTCTACACTGGAATTGTTTATTCTGTATTTTTTTCCCCCACTAAGAGTGCGTTCTCTGCCAACTATATAAGCAGCTATTTTGCTGTGTTGGCCTAAATTATCTGCATCCAAATGGAAGTGGCTAATGCAGCCCTCAGGTGGGGAGTTAACACTTTATGTGTATTTCAATTTTTAATGAGCTAAACGCCAATGCTTCCAAAAGAGTCTCATAAAACTCTGTGATGCAAATTAGTTCTGGTGGACAGGAATTATATGAAGATGATGTTCTTCCACCACAAATTGGATTATGGGAAGAACACAAATTAGACAAGTCATTTCCATCTGTGCGTCATGTGGAAGTTTTATTACACTAAAGTCAATGGCAAAACTAAGGCTCAGGTTAGCATTATTCAGCATGATCCTTTTTGGTTTAGCATTTACAACTGGCTGAGGTAAAGGTCAGGTTAAATAAGTAAATACAAATATTCAGCCTGAGGCATAAAAAAATACTTCTGATACCAGCTGGGAGCCGGAGCCACGAGCCACCTTCACCCTAGGCGTTTCCAAGCAGACCTAGAGCCGGGAAGGAGGAAATGTGCAGACAGCACCAGGAGAGGTCCCACAAGGGGATCCTCCGAGCGGCTGTTCCTGACCCACCGAGTTCAATCACCAGGGCGGACTGCGTGGATCCCACCCGCTGAGAAATATGTTTGGTTCATTATGAAACTGTGGCGGATCACATTTGACTGTTAAAGTGGTTAAAATCATCACTGAAATCCATACCAATGGATTTTTAGATTGCCAGATCTTCGTATTGAACAGCGAAATCCGATTCAAATAAAAAGAAAAATGCGATTCGGGTACAGCCCTAATCCTTTCTTAACAACCTTTTCGAGGACCAGACTGGTGCATTAAGAATTAATTCATCCCACGGAAGACAAGTTTAACCTTCAGAAAAAACAATGCATGCGCAAGATGCCTACGCTGGCTTTACTTAGCATCTCTCTGGAGGTCATAGACTAATGCATCGCAAAGACCAGTGCTATTCTTATTCTGCTGTCAGTTCCCATATTACTGCTGTCATGCATGTTGTAATGTTTGCAGGCCTGCAGTGACACCACGGAGCATGGGGGTGAGCACATAAACGCCACTGAACTGATCTCGAAATGCACTGAGTAACTCAACCTTCCATTGTAATGAGCTGCTGTGTAGGCTGACTTAATTAAAAGTGATGTTAAATAATTTCTCCGCGGTGATGGTGCCGTGAACTCGGCTCAGCCTCACAGCGCGACCTGGTGCTCTTCTCCACGCCTGATTTCAGTCATCATGCACACTTGAGAAGCTGTATATATCAGAAAGGGAGTATTTATCTCATTATTAAAACCACCTATAAAATCAAATTTGGATCTGGATTGAACTCCCCCTCCTCTAGGAGTGAATCAGGGTGATTGTCCGTCTGTATATCTGATGAAGCAGGAGACAGAGCAACAGAAAAAATGAGGCTCTGCTTTGGAAGGAGTGCCTCAGGAGTGTCTGCTTTCTTGCCTTGATTGCTCCGTGTTCCTCGAAGGCTGTGTAATATGGACGACAGTTCAATACGAAAGTAGAGGGAGGGAGCGCTATTCAATTCGTCTAAGGGTTGAGTGAACTTGTCATGGCATCACTCACACACACACACACACACGCCCAACAGTCCTATCCTGTTTTTCTTGAAGATTGATTCCGTCGAACAGAAATAGGCTTAGGATGAAGTCATATATTACAACATGATTCAGCCTCATTAGAACTACTCCACACTGCTTTGCGGATGATTCCGAAGACATGGCTTCAATTTAAAAGCAACCAATGGGGATTTTTCTGAGCATGATATGACAGACATGATGATATCAAGTATGGATCGTGCAAGAGGATCGGTTAAATTTATGCAAGGCTTTTTGCTCGTAGTAGCTTAGTCCTGTTGGAAATATGGATTGTTTTTATTTTTACTCATCAACGGAAAAATGGAGAGAGAAAAAAAATACATTTCACATTTCGAGATGTTGTAATTACCATGCCAAATATAAGAGAGAAAAGAGAAGTATAAATTGTCCCAAGAGAATCATTAACAATTAACCAATATCTCTTAATACATGGATGCTTAATTTAAAATGTAATTATTGTTGGAAGTGTGTAATTTAATATTTTTTTATCTTGTCATATCCTCAGTCAGCCAGTTCTCAAACAGCCCCCAGCCCCCATCAGCCAGTAGAACAGCAGAGTGCTGACAATGCAGCCGCCGTCACACTGCTTTTATAATAGCATACATCAAGCCTTAAACGCTTCGGAGAAACACTCAAACATCTGCGTGCGGGTAATTTTTGTTGCCCTATAGATTCTGCCCAGACAGACAGAGTGCAAAGTAATAGGTGTGCAGCAAAATGAAGAGCATGCACTGTTTGGAGCGGCAGCAGTGATTTTTGGACTTTGGTAATCAGTGATTCGGTGGCATCTGCAGAGGCCTCCTGCTTTCGCTCTTGCCCCCAGGCGATGCAACTAACTTGAAGTGCTCCAGTATGTTGAATGCTTTTCAAGGGGTCTTAATGTAAATACTTCATAGCGTGCTGAGCTGCCCTATGAATATGTGATAAGGATACAGGCACCAATTCGGATTAAACGTTAACACGAAGCAACCATTTGCATAAATGTGTACTTCATTTAGACATAAAGTCACGCCCCTATGACAGTATGTGAATAACAGCGAACGGCTGGCTTCATCTTTGAATGCATTTACTTTTATGCCACCTGGGTTTTATCTTTTTTAAATTAGTTTTTAGTGAGGTGTGATAGTGTTGTTTGTAAAATGTAATGTTTTGCAGCAGTCAGCCATAGCCAGCCAGTAGCCACCTGAACTGCACTGGTGTTCAGTGTGACAGCTGCACTGGCAGCCGTCACTGCACATCATAACTGATGTTGTGCTGAACTCAGTGCCCATGACTGCAAAAATCTCTGGTTAATTGACCTGCAATAACTCCGGTCAGCGGCCTGTCTTTGCCTCCTTGCATGGTCAGACAAGTCCAAATATATTATGAAAAGCTGGAGTTGTACCCATTTATAAATAGACACACATGCATCGTCCTGATCTTGTTTTTCTTTTCATCGCACAGGCAGGCAAAGAAAGCCTTGAAAATAGGCCTCTACTGGGGAACAGTAATACGGTACAACCCAAAAGCTTATTAGTTTGTCCCTCAATAAGCGTCGGTCTGAAAAGTGAAATGGATGAGTTCCTTTGAGTTCTGTCGGTTGACATGACAACCGTCCCCTGAAATAAGACTATGTCTGTTCAGTCAATAATTGTGCTCCTTGTTAAAATGTCTCACAATGTCGAAGGTTGGTTGCTGCATCTCTGCAGACAAACCTGTACGTTTGAAGAATCAGCTAATTCAAGTTTCCCACAAAACTCAAAAGCAATGCACTTCATCATTGAGTATTTCATAAATGAGGTCCATTCAGCTATCGATTATTTTAGTAATCGAGTGTTCTACCGATTATTCCATCGATTAATCAAATAAAAAATAATTTTGCTTTATTAAACGTGCAGTAGGCAGAATGTTTTTTGGCATCATTGGGCAAAAATTCCATAATAACCTTTCAGCATATTGTAATTCAAGTGCTCTGAGAGAAAACTAGACGTCTGCACCTCGTCATGGCTCTGTTTTCAGGCTTTAGAAAATCTAGCCTGTGGCGGATACTTTGCAATTGCAGGTCATTTCAAAGAGAGCGTTCCTATTGGCTGTGCTCTGACTGGTGGGCGGTGCTTGGTATTTCCTCAACTGATTTCAACATGGCTGCTGTATCACAACCTTTCCCATTTTACAGCTAAACGGTACACTACAAGATGTTTCTGAAAAGGCGAGAAACAGGCACTACATTAACAGAATATTGATTCATATTTGATCAGCGTTCCCTAGTTTGACCAATTGATCGGAGTGCGCGAGTGATTGACAGCCGGCTCATAAACGACAGCTGGATGGCAGACTCCAGCTCGGCTCTGATTGGTTGTTTTACCCCTGTCTGTGAAATCTTGCAGATGCCGTTAGGAGCACTGGAGGACACCGGAAGACACAGAGGCACACGATTTGAACTCCATCAAACCTACGTTAATGTTAGCTGTTAGCTCTGTTATTTATGTAATTTGTTTTTTGTGTATTTGTTATTTTTAATTGAGTTATTCAAGTTTCTCGAGGAATTGTTTCAGCCCTATTTTTGTTTCTTCTAACGGCAAATGATACATACAAGCAAAGCGTCAATTAATGAAGGAGTTAAATCATGAGCAGACCAGACTAACAACACACCATTGGCCAATTAGCTTCTCCACCAGGGTGTGATCCAAGGCTTTGCACCACACTGCCTCTGGCACTTCTCTCTCTAGTTCTGTTCAGAGGGTTTTGTGAAGTCCAGCGTCTCACCCCATGTGACCTGGAACTGGCTGAGTCTTACTCTTTTGTAGCCTTCCAGTTGCAGACTGACAGTGACGCATTGGTTTGCTGCTGGCAGAATTAGATAGATAAATACAAAGAAATCCGTAACACCAGAACCTAGAGTCCGTGTCTCACTTATTGATCGAGTCATGCACCAGTAGATCTCCATTTGCCTCTGCTAAAGTACATCATGCTTTTCTTGAGGATGACCCTGAGGGTTTACAGATATGAACAAAACTACCTCAATCTCAGAGCTTATGTTGTTTACATGACAGGAAACGCAGAGGAAAGATGCGACAACTGTCAAATATCATCTCCCGGAAAATCTTTCACGAAACGTTGTTTATATATTTACAGTGCTTATTCATATTTATCCCTCTTGTGCTGAGCATGCACAGAGAGACTATTGTAGGCAGGGAGTCATGTGACAGTGTCAAGTTGCTTTTATTACAGCTTCCTGCCAAAGCCCAGTAGTGTTTAAACTGGATCATAGCAGAGCAGGGAGTGATGGATGTTTGGAGCTGCTTTTTTCACTGTGGGGTTATTACATAGCCCTAGCGTGAAAAATCCTTGGGGACATAAATTCGCACATACCATTAAGTGAAATGTAATGTTAGAGAGGATATTCATCCTAAAATGAAAAGGGTAAATTACAGAGGATATAGCTCAGGAATTGGAAGCTGTGGCTTCACACACATGACATGTAAAACGAGAGTGTGGAATAGAAAAGCAGAGAGAAAAGGTAAGAGAGAACCTTGACGTAGAGAAGTGCTGAATGAGTCATCTTTTAATGTTACCGGTCACTGTGTGGAATCGACTTGTCCTCCTTTTTAAATGAATTACACACCGAACCATACAAAATCACAAAAAGGAAAAGTGCATCTTTCAACCGTTTGTGTTGCTGTTGCATCACATGGTTCTTTAATCTCTGCTAAATATATCAACGCTGTGAACAGATCACTGCATTCTCACAGCTCAAAGCACAAACCTCTGCATCTTATCTGGAGGGTGTGCTCACTTTTTCACAGATTTAAGGACTCTGGACTCCTCATCTGCATTTATATAAGCAACCATAAAAGCTGGTTTCTGGGCTCTTTTTGATTCCCTCTTCCTTTGGACAGTCTTGAAGAACAGGAATAGAATTGAGATGCTGGCATAGGCTACTTACTCAACGGAGGCAGCAGCTGCATAAACAATGCTTTATTTCACATCCTCTTAATGTTTATTCACTGGCTTCCATTCGTACACTGATAGTGCTGAGTCACACCCTCATGTGCACGCTCTCTAATTATTCTGTACCATAGCAACCGTAACTTAGCAATTGCTAAACCTCTTCCATTTGAGAGGTTTAGAAAAATGTCATTATTTTTTTTTTCTATTTATTCTTTCAAACTCGGGGAAAGTATGAAGAAAAAAAATACAGCAGTGACTTCATTATTATGAATTTCCATCTAGCCATCTCTCCATGAACCCTAACCCACAAAAGCCCTTTTGTGATATGCTGATTTAAGCTCTTTAGAGATGAAGTTAAATCATTCAAATTGACTTGACTGACTTGTAAATGACTTGTAATTTCATGTAAGTTATAGGAATTACCCTCTTTCATTAAGGTGTAGGCTATTAAAATGTAGTAAGAGACTTATATGTGATTTTCTTTCTGCACAACCATGCAGCACTGTCTGGAGGAGAGCCACTATGAATTCTGGGCTCTCTGTCAACTAGTGACACTCTCTCAGCTGGTGTGTCTTATACCACTCTGACACAAAATTGTGAATTGCACAAGATATTAGACGCTCATTCATACCAAACTGATGGTAATAGGTAAATACCAAGATGTTGGGGTCCTCGTTTTTAACTGTTGTCATGGATTTCACTGCTACATTACTGAGTTGTTAAAGACAGCCTTGTGTAACGTGCCAAAACGTGCTGTCCTGTTTGGATGCCGGTTTGATCAAATTTCTTTATTCACTCTGCGCACCAATTTACACTCCACAGTACTTTTGTGGCTTTACTGCTGGGAAGAGTTAAAACTATCAGCTATATTATATTTACTATAGAGATGCAAATTTGTTTCAATATATTTGATGTTTACTAGGGCTGTCAAAGTTAAGGTGATAATAACATGTTAACGCAAATTTGTTTTAACGCAACTAGTTTCTTTAATGCATTAACGCAACTTGCGATTTTTAGGTTGTAGCGGGCTCAGTTTTAAAGCAAGAGTGAAGTTACTGACATCATATGAAACTAGAAAACCTAAGAAATCCATTGGTACCAACCAGGTCATACTAGCTTGTCGCGAAGGAGACAAAATAATGCTCCAAACTTAAGCTAAATTTTGGCAAGGAAAAACTTGCATTGCCATGTTCAAAGGGGTCCCTTGTCCTCTGACCTCAAGATATGTGAATGAAAATGGGTTCTATGGGTACCCACAAGTCTCCCCTTTACAAACATGCCCACTTTATTATATTCACATGCTGTTTTGGGCAAGTCAGCACACTGACACACTGACAGCTGTTGTTCACTGTTGAGTTTGCCATGTTATAATTTGAGCATATTTGTTATGCTAAATGCAGTACCTGTGAGGGTTTCTGGACAATATTTGTCATTGTTTTGTGTTGTAATTGATTTTCAATATTAAATATATACATACATTTGCATAAAGCAGCATATTTGCCCACTCCCATGTTGATAAGAGTATTAAATACTTGACAGATCTCCCTTTAAGGTACATTTTGAACAGATAAAAAATGTGTGATTAATTTGTGATTAATCACGATTAACTATGGACAATTATGCATTTAATCCTGATTAATTATTTGAATCAATTGGCAACCCTGATGTTATCACAACTGGTGAATACAGTAAATACTGTAACTGCAGCGTAACCAGAGACCATACAGATGTGGCTTTGTTTGGTTCCTATTTCATTGCAGCTCCTTCCTAAAGCATAATAAGCACCAGAAAAGTCAGTGCTACTGAAGTATTGGTCTCACACAGATAACACCAGCCCTGCTGCCATAGCCGGTGTTATTGATGGGCTGTCGCTTCCACTGCACAAGCCAATCATTGCTAACCTGGACATGGCTCATTTAGAACGTTTTTTTTTTGTTTTTGTTGTTGACTCTCGCAATGCAAATGTTTTAAAATGACACGGCAGTTGAAAGTTCCCATCTCTAATCCATACTACAATTGCTATTACTATCGTAACCCGTTGTCATCCTTTCATTAGGAATCTGAGAAGCATCCTGTGACTTGAGTAAAATGCTAATTAGGTGTAGGTTTGCAGACCTTCTGCACATCAGATAACCTGTTAAAGTTATTTAGAACAAATCATAACGGAAAGGTGAAAGGTTAACTTTGTATTATTTTTATTTGGTTCATTTAGGTTTCTATCGACCCTGTCAGTAATACCGGTGTGACAGGTTGTCTTCTTGATCTATGACAGGTTAACATGCTACTTGTGTCTACACAATGGGCAAACATTGATCCTTTGCTGTTTGTATAGCAGCCATGAGAGGAAGCAATTGTCTCGGGGCATAAAAGAGCATCATTCAGAAGATCTACTATGTGGAAGAATAGCGTGCAGAGTGGAAAGTGGAAGGTAGAGAGTGGATGTTTTCTGTATTGCAAGCAAAACAGGACAAAGCAGTTACACCGAGGGCTCCATCATTGGACTTGACCTCTGGTGACCCGTCAGACCACGACGTTGGAGATTTACAGTAAACAATTCAGATTCAAACTGTTTACCCTTACGACTTCAAACTGTTATAGTTTTAGTTTAAAAAATGATGGGCCGCTACCTGAGCTTCAATTGACCTTCACTGTAGTTCACATCCATTCAAAACACATTGAGAATCATCTGAAAATGAGTGAACATCAATCAAGGCTGTATTTATTTTAAAATGTTCAACTAGGTTTCAAAACTGAATGTCAAGATCTTTATACCCATAACATTAAGTTGTTAGCGATTGTTTATGTGAGGGTGGTTTGGTTTAGACTACACTGACTGGTATTGAAATGCACCACAAGAGACCAATTTTCAGGTAAACCTAGTGCAGTTATTTGGTGCACACCAAATAATGACATTGCTGACACTTGCTCAAACAACCAATTAAAAGGAAAAAATTCTCCGGAATTCAAGAAAACGGCCACGAAAATGCCTGGTGTGAACATGCCCTTACACCTTATGGCTTAAAGTATCACCCTGTCTGTCTCAAGAGCTTCCTCTTGTTGAAGATCCCCTGAAAATGTCTCTTCTTTTCCGTCACCGACTGTCTTATCTTGTTTGTTACTGCCTAGTCTCCGAGCTCAACTGTGCTGGATGCATTCTACACATGCACACACGCGCACACATGTAGGCACAGACTCTGAGGCAGCCGCGTAACACCACACATACACAATTACACACACTTTTCCTTTCCTGCCCTCGCCCAAGGGTTTGGTTTGATTCATGCCCTTTGTCAGAGTTTGAGTGAGTCTCAAAGAAATAATGGTGTGACTTCTCCGGGAGTGTGGCGCCTTCCTTAATTGCTGTCTTTTCTCGCATGTACATCACATTCGCCCTTGTTCACTTGAAATTACACATCAAAGGACCTAAAAACTTCTCTCCTGCAGTGTCAACTTGAAGTTCATACCACTGCGGTCCTGGTAGGAGCAGCGCATCAAAAAAAATGTGAGGAAAGGGGAAGGAGAAAACAACAAATAAGAGCAAAGCCAGAGTTGTGTGTGTGCGTTGTGTGTGTGTGTGTGTACACAGCATCCATCATTCCTTTGAAATCATCTCTAAAATATCAAAGACATTCACGATCTTATTATTGTTAAAAAATTAAAACTACAATTACTGCAGTGACATGAAAGCAATAGTTTGTTTTAAATGTTTTAATAGAGGGAGAAATTCACTTCTAAAAGAGCCTCTCTGTAAACACACTGTGTAACAAAACAGTGGTGACACTTGTTATTATTCCAATGTGACTTGACACATGCCCTTTAATATTGAAGAAACAAGATTTCCCTGTACCACTTAAGGCAAATGTATTGTTCAGGGCACTGTGTTTATGTAGGTAATGCTTTGGCCCCTGAAAACCACAATTCGTTTCTTTATAAATGTTAAACAGTTCTTATCTTTTCTACATTAATCAAATTAAATAAGTAAAGAACACCACATTTAACATAATGTATATTTTGTCTACAACTGCTGTTTGACTACAATCATGAATGAATGAATGATATCTACTGAAAGCTTTTGTTTTTCACCAAACCCGCACATCAGACATGACCAATTAGAGTTAGGCATACAAAAAGTGATGTCACGTGATCACACTAAACTGTGAAATGACATCTAAACACAGCAGATGTTTCGCAAGAAGACAAGTAATCTCCGGAAAAAATAATTGAATAGATAACTATAATGAAATAAATGTAATGTCTTCCCCAGCTGCTGCAAACGCTCTCTTGAATGATGGGGAACATATGTCTCATTCACGATGGTTGAATTTAAGCCGTGAGCTTTTTTTCCCTGTCACCAGCAAAAACGAATGGTCATGTTTTTATCCACTCAGGTGTGAAATTGCTGCTGTATTTGGCAGATTGGTGTGGGTTAATGTACTCTCCGAGGTCCTACTTTCCCATCCCTTTGCACCGCCCTGGCTAGCATGAGCAGTCCGTATCACACATGGTGTAGTGGCTTCACAGCGGCCACTTTGGTGATAACAAAAGATTTGTGAGGGTGCTTGTGTGCAGGAATGTGTTCAAATGCGGAAACATGGCCCGCAAACTGCTCTGATGGATCTGCCCAAATGGCCGTAACTCCTCGATGGTCATGCTGGCTCATTTACCGGTTTTCCCAAATGAGGACGAGACTAGATTTTTCTCCCACCACCCCTCCCCCCACAGTCAGAGTGATAGAAGTGGCCGTTTAATGGCTGGTTGTTTTTGGCGAAAGGGGGCAGGGAACCATTAAAATAGCTCTGCACCTGCCCGTTCTGCAGCGCTCACATCTCATTCTGCTGTGCACTCAAACGCTCAGGTTGGAGTCGTTGGGTAGCCGGTCTCATCTGTGCATTGATCGCTCTGTTTTGGATCCTCTTTCATCTATAAATAATGTAGTCATCTGCAGAGTGTACTCCCTCTGAAACCCCCCTGTTACCCGCACTGGGGAGGCAATCGGCCCTACCAGGCATGTCACGCCTGTCTATGATAATTGTTTTATGGATGCCACTCTCACTTACTCTGTTATCTGTCAGTGTTTAGCTCTCTCTCTCTCTCTCTCTCTCTCTCTCTCTCTCTCTTTCTCTCTCTCTCTCTCAGGTAGACCTACTGTTAAGGGCTGTTTTTTTCCCAGTGCTTATGCATCTGTAATCCCCTCACACCTTCCCCATGACGGTCGTTCATACGATCACTAACACTGCATCAAACGGCTGAAGCACAAAGGCCACTGCTGATAGCCAACTCCTCTAGAGGGGTAAATAAAAACAAGAGTTGACTCTCTCGCCTTGTACTTGCCTGCAAATATTGCCCAAGTAACACTTTCTCTCTCTCTCCCTCTCTTTCTCTCTCGCTCTCTCCCTCATTATCAATGCTTGGCTGCGTGTCTTACCCAGTGTACTGTAAATGCTTTCAATAGCAATCTGGGAGGGCTGAGAGTGTTGTGATTTCCATTCTGTTGCACATTTCTCTCTGCTGGTCTCCAGAGAGTCGGGGGATTGCCGGGGCTCCCCTGAGGTTGGACACCAAGCCCCAGGCAGTGTGAACAGATTAAGTCCAAGATGGAAATTCACATTGCTTCTTATTTTTTTTTGTTCAACTAGATATAATCCATACTGTTGTTTGTGTGCCATGGGGCAGTATATGGCCGATTGCTTTGTCAACTTACAGCACATTGTAAATAACTGTAAATAGAAATGCCGTCATTCATGGTATGCGTTCACATGCAATGTGTTGTGGAGTTTTCTTGAAGTGAAATGTTGTATAATTATGATGTGCAGTTTGTTTGTTCTTCTTCTTAACCCTGGCACTGCTTCACATTAAAGTATGCAAATGATGCAGGAGTTGCAGGGCTGCCATGAGCGCACAGAGATGCTGCAGCGTTTGTGTCATTGTAGGCTGTGGTGAGCCTTTCCAAAAGCACCTGGCAAATGTGGAATACCACAGTTTGTTTTATTTCGTCAGAAGCCCAATGCTTGTATTCCAGTTTAATCTGGTTCTTAGAGTGTTCGCAAGCCAAAGAACTGTGTGAATATCACATCAAAAAGCAGGATTTATCCTTTAATCTTTCCCTTCATTGCTGCGCCACTTGACACGGGCCATGTCCCATTATGTGACTTTGTTGTCAGGATTAGGGGCAGGGTTCTTTCTAATGAAATGTGATATCTTAAGTAAGACAGAAAAAAAGTAGAATAATGAATGAAGCAATAGGAAGAATAGCTTGGCGTCACGTGTATCAGCAAGTATGGATTGATTCTGTTACTATTTAAGTCACTGCCAGCTAAGCTTACATGTTATTGCCAGAAAAGAAATTAGAATATTTTCTCACAAAAACTGGATAGGGCTGAATTCCCAGTGTTACACACAGTATGGCCAGCCTAGATATATCTAATCTCCTGACATTTCTCCTGCCAGTACCACAGTTTCTTTGCTCTGGAGCGTATCTCTGTGAGAATACTGCTGCATACTACAAACTGATAAATTATTCCGTCGAGGTTTAGAAGACACGCTTGGCTAAATGGCTGCCAATAAACAAGACTCTGTGGAACCAAATCACCCTCGCAATCATCCTGCCGCTGTCACAGTTCTTGAAGACAGGTACGAATCAGTGTAGCATTTGCTTTCCGCACAGCTGTATAGGAAAACTAGTGAGAAGAAACAACTGTAAATGCTAGTGGTGCTTTCTAACAACCAAATATGTGGATGAAATGTGGTGACTGCTGTTGAAACACATCCGATTTACAAATGGCTTTATGTTGTTGTTTTGTTTTTTTTTCACTGAAATGCATGAGACATGAAGGCTGATAGCATGAGATGTGATAAATAATTTATATTCGATTCTGACATGCCTATGTGCGCTGGCAGAAAACCACATTTCCTTTTAAAGGTGGTTTTGATGGGCCACTAAAACATTGGTCTATACTTTGAGGTTTGTAGCATAAAACTTTATTGAAGCCACTAATGGATGTTGACACACGGCACCTAAACCTTCAAATAGGCTCATTTTGTTTCTAAAATGGTTTAATCAAAGAGTTAGTTCACACTTAGTGGGATCTAGCCTTGCAGATAGTTTCGGTTTAATGTGCTGAGATTTTGAGATATTTGCTTCTGAAAGTTCTATTAAATTCAAAATACTTTTTTGATGTAAGGAGAAAAGGCACACTTTTGATTCTTCAAGGGGAAATAACATTTCTTATTTTTTTTTACTGCAATGGTTCTGAAACAGAGACCGAAACCACGACACAAACGTCCAATCTCGTGTCGCGGTTTGAATGCAATGGGATGTGAACCAACAAATAAATAAAAAAGTCGAAGTACTTTCTATAAAGAGGTGTCAAACGTCAGTATTCTCCAATCTACTGCAAACGTTTCCTAGTATAAGTAGGTGTGTACAATTTCAACTCTTGCCTCATTAATATCTGTTGGAAGATGATCTGTATTTTGGTGAAATTATACAAGTTTTGGATGCATTTCATCTAAAAAAAGATCAATCACACCAGTCCACAAATGATTGAATTATTGGTCCATGTGATTAATCTGACTGACTGAGAAAAGACATTTTGTCAGCAGAGTTTATAATATGGTGATTTTTACTATGACTGACGTCTGTATATGAAATAAAAAAAGATAAATGTGACGGGATGCAACCCTGCACTGAGGGATTCAGCTGCTAGATCATTTATAACTACTATCTGAGTCCTGATGGTGAGAAAAAATATAATCCATCTGATGAGTTGATGATCTAATAATAAACATTATTTGTATAATACCTTTCATACAAGAGATGCAGCACTACATGCTGTACAATAAGGGGCAATGGAAAAAAGAAATAAGCTCTTTTTCATGTACATGATGTTGCATTGTTTTAATTGCTCAATACAATGGATTTCAAATTGTGTTTGCATTGCTGGAAACAATGTAAAATTTATAGAATACATTTGAAAATCTCCGCAGCATATCCTGACTATTTGATAATGTTACAGAAAAACTGAAAATGATACTCTCGAGAGGCTGTATTCAACATCGATGTTCATCACTTTGACAACCCCGTATATCTTTTCAAATTGCCTGAAGCCTATTAAAAGCACAGTTTATAGCAACAAAAGAAAATAAACTTTTATTGTTTTTAAAGTTGTCAGAACGTTAACAGTCAATAACGCCCAGAAAAGTTTTTGAGTTCAGTCAAAAATGTTTATGATGATTAGCATTATGATAAGGAGCTGTAGTGTTAGCAGCAGCAGCAGTAGTGGTGGTTGTGCTTCCAGCCACAATGCAATAATTGCAGGAAAACGCAGCTTGGCTCTGCTGCAAACGGACCGGGTCGACAAACTCTCAACACTCTCAACCAGCGTATTAATACACAAGATTAAAATACAACAATTTTGCTAGTGCAACAAAAATATCAAAGAGAAACAAGGACGGGAGAGGGAAGGATGTAATAGCCGCTGGATAAATTGTGCTTAATAGTGTAAAAACCTTTAAAATTAATTGAGCAGCCAAATGTTACTTCATCCTTCTCATGCATGCTTGCAGCTATGGAGAGTCCTACTGCAAATGGAAATGGCTTTGTCCCTTAGTCTCAGAGCTGGGACATCGTATTCATCACATTATTCTTTTTTATTGGGGTTTGTGATATTAATGTTGCAAAATGCATGCTAGGTTATAGTAGACAATAAACGGCATACTGAAGTATTTTACTGTGAAGATGTTAAACACCAACAATCAGTAATAGCACAGCAATCAGCAGCTATTAACGGGATGTGGATTTGCATAAAGAGCAGATGATTTACATGATCAGACGATACCACAATTCATCATCAAAGGCAGGAGGTTCTGGCCCTTTTACACCATGAGCTGTTTAAGCAATGCACAGACATGCATGACAAAACCTTTCTAAGTGGCAGTCCAGCTTTCAGTTAAAAAAGAAATAATTGCAAAAAGGAAATTTGACCTCAACGTATATTGAAAGCCAATGAGAAAGACAACTTCGGGGTCAGCTTTCAGGAGCAGTTTGGAGACACAAAAAGCTTCAGTCCAATGTTTTCAATTATATCTCATCTCAGTTTGCTGGACAGTAGGTGTGGACCAATATGAAAGGCAGGCCACTGTATCTATGTGGTCTGAGATTGTTAGATGACCCAGTATTCAGCCAGGGCTTCATGCTTCACAGAGCCTTTCTACAATCTACTGCTCTACTACTCCACTGTAGCACCCAAGAAATTAGGAGTGGGAGGGAGCTGTAGTAGCATTGATACATTTCATCTCAGCTCAGAGGGTCTCCAGTGTCCTGCAGAAAAAAGAGCTATGAATCCTTGCTAAGCCATCGGGGTTTTATAGGCTATTCCCTGGGATGCAACAATTATTCCTATGTAACGAATGCACGCACAACTGTGGTGTGGCGTACCACATGACCATCTTCCAGATCATGAACACATCGAATGCCGACGGCAAACATTTCAATCTCTGTAAAAATGATTGTACGCGCTCCTGTCAGAATGGCTCAGCTGCAGTCATCACCTTTACCTTATAATGTCTGAGGAATAAAAGGATAATGTTGTACCTGAAAGCCACAAATGGCCCGAAATGACACTGATGAAAATCTCAGCTCTGATGAAACATCTTACAGCCACACAGTCATAAAGATGATGTGTATTCGTCAATGACAAGACAGAAATTGCAGTGCTCTGCAGTGACTAGGAGCACAGCAAATCTACATGTTCTCTCCCCAGAGGCTCCCGGCTTCATCCTCTCTTCCATCTTAACTCATCGAGTGAGTATCGTGGATCCCAGACTAAGATACTGTAAATCATATTGGTTTAAATTGAGCAATGATCAAATTTTTGAAGTGCTGAGGGACAAGAGAGGAGGAGAAAACACTGATCCAACAAAATGCAATTTGATGACTCCTCCTGTCACATCTACTTGCTTTGTCAATTTAGCGCTAACACTGCTGCCTTGGGGCCTCAGCATGGAGACGTGGTGTGTAGATGTACCGGCCTCGGTTGCCTCAACCGCAGGGGCATGCAAGAGTGAACTTCACATCTCTTACAATATACAATTAGTTCAGGAGGTCAGGCATGTGGAAACAAATATTCAGTGCGTTTTGAAGCTGAACAGGCTTTTTATTAGTATCTGTATCCCTGAAAATATTGTCTTTCTCAAAGTAAAGTGTTTACAAGACTTCAATAACTTGAATCTACAATCAGGGAGGGGTCTTATTTTTGCCACAGTTAAGAGGAATGCGTGGCCCAACATTTTCCAATTGTGGTCACTCAGTCGCTCATTAGTGAAACTGTGTGAGAATAGTGAGAATGCTGTGTTTAGAAGCTGCACTTTGCTGAATCAGTTAGTTGTCTAGGCTGAGCGGGCTCTGTAATTTGTACATGGCCTTTTTTACTACAGTGTTGCAGATATTGAAGCTGTTGCCAGATAACATACAAATCAAAACCAGCCAAACCACCATTTGTATCCATGCAGCATTGAGTTATGATCACCATTAGAGATGCACCATCACCGATCGATCAATTTGACACAGTTACAAGTCCAAAATATGCAGTGGAGGAACAACCTCAAAAACATCTTGAAAAACTAACTTAATCAGTCTCTTATTATATTGTAATTCATTCCCATGCACGCTGCTCAGAGTAATCAGTGACTGGCTTGTTTGCTGACAGAATGGGTTTCTTCCGCACAGTCCTGCTTATAATGGAGCTAACAACTAATGTTAACGGAGGTTCCATTGACTTGCATTATGATGCGTTCAACTCCATTCAGTAAAATGAGTATTGGGTGAAGGTAAATTATAACCCTATCATGATGCGTTCAAATGTAATCTTGTAAAATGTAGTTTTTGGTAAGAAACTTGAATGAATCCAGTTGTTTGATGGAGATGTTTTCACAGCGATATAAAATATATATTAGAGAGGTGAATTATGACCTGTTTAACTTCCTAACACTAACGTTAGCCCTCTAATTAAAACTACTAGTGCCAAGATTTTTTTTTAATTAAAGCAAGTATTCAAATAGAAAAACAATCATATTTCCTAGTCATCTGAATTGTGTTTTTATGCAAATAACCGCTATTGGTGACAATAACAAAGTAAAAGGATAACATTTAACATTTTTGACAGCTTACACTGAAAATTGGAATCAGCCAAGAAAATTGCAATTAGTGCATCTCTAATCGCCAAGTAAGATATGTACAATATGTAAAAACTAGGGCTGTCAAAGTTAATGCAATAATAATGTGTTAACTCAAATTAGTTTTAACACCACCAACTTGTTTAATGCATTAACGCTCAGTGTTAAAGCTAGAGTGAAGATACTGGCATCATATGAGACTAGAAAACCTAAAAAAAGTCCATTCGTTCCAAACTTACACTAAATTCTGGAGAGGAAAAACTGTCATTGCCATTTTCAAAGGGGTCCCTTGACCTCTGACCTCAAGATATGTGAATGAAAATGGGTTCTTTGGGTACCCATGAGTCTCCCCTTTACAGACATGCCCACTTTATGATAATCACATGCAGTTTGGGGCAAGTCATAGTCAAGTCAGCACACTGACACACTGACAGCTGTTGTTGCCTGGGCTGCAGTTTGCCATGTTATGATTTGAGCATATATTTTTATGCTAAATGTAGTACCTATGAGGGTTTTTAGACCATATTTGTCATTGTTTTGTGCTGTTAATTGATTTCCAGTGATAAATATATACATACATTTGCATAAAGCAAGAATATTTTCCTACTTCCATGTTGATAAGAGTGTTAAATACTTGTCAAATGTATCGTTAAGGTACATTTTGAACACATTAAACAATATGCGATTAATCATGCTATTAATCAAGATTCAATATTTTAATCGATTGACAGTCCTAGTAAAAACATAAATTAGCTTCCATATTTATGATCTAATCTTAAACCTACTAGACAATTAGTTTTGATAGAGGGAAGTCTTGTCTATGATGATGCAGAACTGTCCTGCGTTTCCAACATTTTTATTTCAACTGACTGTGATAGAGTACGCAGTGTCTTCACACTAAATTTGACAAAATGCGGGACACATAAAGATGTCAGTATTTGTACTAAATTTGCTGTTCAGTTGAGTGTGCTGCTGATGGACTCTATTGTCCCACAATATTATTCACAAAGGAAATGGGGGATGCTGCTCGCAGTTAGAAAAATATAAAATGAGCAGATGACAGTGGGAAGACAACTCTAAGAACATCTCTGGGGGGAAAAGAAAACCTTTCCAAGAGCATTTTGCTTTCACCTTGTTAAGTTAAATTGGCAGCAGCATTTCATAGCATCGGGATAGACAAATGCTTTGGATTGAGGCTTCTCATTGGAAAATCTATGCACTTTAGTACTGTCAATGTTCAAAAGCTTCTGTTTATATCATTGTAAAAGATACTGTGAAATGGTTTCTGGCTTTTTAGGTTTAGAACGAAAAGTAATGGTACAGTAACATCTTGTACTTTTGTGGTGAAATAAGTCAAGAAACGTCGTCTCAGTTGTCTTTGTGTCTGTCTCTCTTCTTCTGCCATCAGTGTCTTATGTTGCTGCTACTCAATATGTGAAGTGACGAGGAGGTGCCGCTCCTCATGTCATGGCCATAGCCGATTAACGTGATAAAGATATCGTGATAGAGTGTAAACCTGTGGCGGGTTGATATCCAGTAATGTCTGAGTCTGCCCGAGCTCCTGGCTTGATGTCTCAAAGTGCCTCCGCAGGATTCGGCGGCGGGCACTGGATAGCTTTCCATTTAATATTGACCGTGACATTTAAACTTTTGTGATACATTTTCCAGATTAACATTACTTGCTATCTGTGTTTGTGTACTGGTGGGGGCTCAACAAGCGCACAGGAAGAGTTCAATACAGAGGAGAAATAATCTGCTTAGAAATGGCGGATGAGAGGCGTCAGCCTTCATCTCCTCTGTGCTCCCTGAGCTCTGTGGAGGTGTCTGTGGCTTTGACAACAACATTACATGCTCACCAGGTGAGGTATATGTGACCCCCACCATCATCACCACCTCCTCCTCCCCCAAACACATACACACACACATACACGCACTGTACATATCCCGCCATGCAAAGGCTTATCCTCCCAAGTGTTATCTTTACTGAAGCCCTAAGAGAATCTAATCATGAGAGCTCTGTGTGGAAACCTGAGTGCAGTTTATTCTGCTGAGCTGTACTCCTAGATAGCACTCCAATACACTCCAATACTCACACAGACCACATGCAAACATTAAGTCCTCACTTCAAACGGATGATGACCGTCAAATGGAGAACACAACACGCTGCTGCAGACACGCAGAGATAACATGGCATTGTCAAACTTTTTTGTAATAGAATCGCTGCTCTTGTGGCCCTGACTGTAAATGCGCTATAGTCTGATTGCTGCCTCACAGAGCAGAGATTCTCCAGTGGATGAGTATTCATACAGCAGCAGGAGGGGCCTCGTATCCCCGGAGGACAGGCAGAGCCTAGCCATGCCTACAGATTGGAGCCCTCTGGGAGGCAGAGAGGCTGGGAAATCTCTCGGGAGAGGGATGTACATTGGGTCACATACCCTACAGACATTGTTTTTGCCCATGATTTTTTTTTTGTATCTACTTTCCTGAGAACGACACTTTGGCAGTGCGTGTGTCTCTCTGCCTCTGTCCTCAATAGTATGAAGCCGACACAAGATGTCTGCGTGCTAAATTGGTTGCTCCTTGGTGACGGTGACATTTGAGCTGCTAATTATTATGTTCTCTCATGCACTGTTCCTCCACTGACTTCAAATCACTCTTTGAACATCTCAGGTCAGGAGACAGCTTTTTCTCAGAGTACGAGAAAAAACTTGGAGTGTATTATGAGTCAGAATACAGTCCAGTCATCCTGAACATGCTATTAACTGCCCATTGTATCATCAGACATGTAATTTGGAAACTTGGATCTTTAATTTTCACTTAAGATTGTTTTAAGGTTGGGCTCGAAACTGTTACCTTTTAATTTGGACATGACAATTTTGTAGCGGATATTAAGTTTTCTTTATCTTTTAACTTGACAGTGCTCAACCCTAGGGATGTCACGATGAGGAGATGTTCCCACCGGTTAATAAACTTGTGACAACAACGGTGTTACCGATTACACCGAACATTTTACAAGAAAAGAGGTCGTTCAACATGTGTAGAGCTCTTACTTTGATCTTTACCGTCGGATGTCTGTGTGTTAGGGGTGTAATGATACGTTTTTACAACGATACGATTTCCATGGTTCCGATATGATTCAAGGATGATATTTGGCTCATCTAGAGTGATACGATACGATTCAATGATTTGAAATCAGTGTGCCTGTGAAATAAATAGCTGAATACTGAACAGTGCAGGTCAGGATTCCTCAAAGTTTTTCTTTTAAAGGGAATCAGGGATAAATTAATTATGGATATAAACAAGTAAACAACGATTAATGACAAATACATACACCTTTTATTTGAAAATAATAAAAAGTGCAACGACAGAACCCGCTGCTTCAGTTCTCAATATACAAGACAGTGTAATATTTAACAAAAAATATAATAAACCAATTTCTATTCAAGTTAAATGAACAGTGATTTAACCTGCTGCTTCTGTCCTCATTTTCAATATAAACGGTAGAGCAATAATACAGAGATCAATCGCTTATGGTGATTAAAAAGCTTGGGACAATATAATCATTCCTATACAAACAATGTTTAACTATTAATTACTTATAGTAATCAAGTAGTCCACCTACAGTGTTCATTTGGGGTCTTTTCATACATGAAAACATCTTTAAAAAACATTTTAAAACTACATTAGACTAACGTTAGTTGAATTTTTTGAGTTTTGTTTTTTTACTTTACTCCTGTAATAATTTGCCTCGCGGACCGTCTGCTCTCCGGCTGGATACGTGAGGCTGATGCTACGTGCACATTGATATCATGACGGGGAAAGGAAAGTCATTTTCTCTGAATGAAAAACCGACCGCACGGGGAAAGTGCCTGTGGTTGACGCCGCCCTCGTCAAGTGGATTGATAGCGCCTGAAACTCTGCCGACTGGCTCCTCCGGTACCCGTCTCCCTCCACGCCGCTACCAGTGAGAGAGCGAGGAGTCATCTGCATGCACGCCATGGATGCGTGCTCGCGCTGCAGAGGGCAGAGATGGCAAGCTGGTGCATGTCTGGAGAGTGAACCGGAGTAACGTTTAACATTTATTTACTAATAAAAGTGCTAAAAAACACTTTCATATAACATTTGTCGTCCTTAAATACAAGGTGAAAATCCTTAATATCGATACAATCGCCGAGTGCCGAGTACCTATCGATGTAGTTGGATCGTAGGAATATAAATCAATACATTGATGTGGTAGATGAATCGTTACACCCCTACTGTGTGTCTGACCTCTCCGGTCGAGCTTTCGCTGCGAGGCTGCAGGTTTCCACCTGACGCCGTTGCGCACACCGACTGTGACTGCCCCCTCCTCTGCACAACACTATGGTTTCCTTATAGCATTGGCTTTAAATCCAAAGCATTTCCAAACAGGTGCTTTTGCTTTTTGCTTTGGCACCAAATCCTCCGCAATTGTCTGTCAACACGCTCTCGTCCCGTGTGAGTGAAATCTGACTCCTGCTACTCTCCATATGGAGCAGTCACATTCACTTTCAGATTGTAGTGTCCGTCATCCGACTGTGTATTGATAACACGCCGCTGATACGCCAGAATGAACTAAACAAGTTTTATTTCTATAAAAAAAAAGCAAAATGACGGTGGGGGGCGGTGGACAAGTCATGTAATCAGTGGATGTCCGACCACCACGTAACACCAACTACCACAGCAAGCCTACTAAACCTTACAGCTGAATAAAACTCATAAGGGCAATTCAGACAATGCCAGCAAGTAATATCCCCACAGAAACTCCCTGTTCACTCTCGCTTTGAGCCTCTCATATTGCCTGCCATGCAAGTAAAGAAAACATGAGGAGAGGAGAGTGCACACATAAGATGACCTCTGTCCTCCCGAGAGCTCTTTACCTTCCAGAAGCATCTGTGGTCATGTCAGAGGAGCAGGAAACAGGTCTATGCTGTCCAGCTATAGAAATGCTTCCATCATAGCTTTAATCTTGTTTTCATTCAGAGGCCACTGCATCTGAAACTAGCTCTATTAGACAAGGTCGCAATCAGACAGAGATGTCTCCATCCTGACGGGGAGTCAGGCGAAAATGACATCTTCACTCACCGACATTCATCTGTTCAATTGGCTCACGTCGTGACATGTTCTCTTTCGACCCTGTAATCATTATCCACTTTTCCGAGCAGATTCTGTGTGTACCTGTTTGACCCAGTGTTGCTGTCTGACCACGGGAAATCACTGTAGTGCACCCCGCCATGCAGTCCCCACTGGGACATATCCGCTTCTTTCAAATGTAAGAGGATTTTTTTTTTTCATCTTCAAAGGATGCTAATTTGAAATTCAAATTTCACAGACATGTTTCACTGCACTGCTTAAAAAATATTCTATTCGAAATAACTAACTACAGAAAGAATGTTTATTTAATATCTTCAGACACCTCATTTAGGCGCAGTGAGTAGTGAGAGGTGTGCAGGACAATTTCAGGACATGCAGTCTCCCCAGCATTTCCATCAGCTAGCGCCTATACAAGAGCTTTCCCTTTGTGTCCATTATGTAGAGCATTAGCAGAAATTCTTTCAGATCGTCAGGATTGGGACAATGTGACATAATCAAGAGAATGAGACACATTTATGAAAGAAGCGCAATATATCTTCCTCTGCTTTTAAAAACTGAGCTTATTGAGAATTTGAAAATGTAATGCGAGAGACTTGTTCAAATATCTTTTTGAAGTTAACTTACATTTAATGTTATTTTTTTAATTGATAAGACCAGTCAAAACCAGCCAAAATCAAATAAAATCAGAAAAACAACAGTTTGTCACATTTACTCTACTGATATCAGTGGGAGTTGTACGTGCAGTTATACAATAAACAATAATTATACATTTAAACAGAGTCTGAGGGAGGAAGAAACTGACTTTATACACCAAAGTATCCTGTAATTTAAATTATAGTATGCTTAAATGAACATTGGGAAGGATATAAAAGATGATTGACTCCAGCCCTTTGATGGATTCCTGCTGCGTGTAGGATTTGTCCCAGAAGTGCTTCACCTCCTTGATGTATGTCAGGACCGTAGGTGTAAGCTTCTTGGCTAGTGCTCGGAAGTGTGGGAAGAAATTTTCCTTCAAAGTCCCCGTTTCTGTGACCAGCTAGTAAATTCCCAGCTTGGTCGCTGCCAGTTTGAACATACATTTATTTCTGTGGGGCTGAATATTGTCCCTCCATCATTTGTTTTTCGGTAATGGCCTTTTAATCCCTAGTAGTTAGATCATGGGGCTCTAATGATGCGAATATTGGCTGGTTTAAACCACTATGGTCACATGAGCAGTGTAAGCAGCTGTACTGGCTCGATATGGGGCCATGAAGAGGGCTTTAGATTTTAATGCTTTTTTGGAAGATTGGAGGCTTTATTATCTGTCAACCCCGTTAACCAGAGGGAGAAAATCAACTGCTTCTTTCTATCATTTCTCTCACTGTCTGACCTACATTCCACATTACCCATAGGCCAGTTTTAATTGTACGGTTTGAATATTATCAACGTATGCCCTTCCCACAAAATATAAAAGGATATAGAATCACATTAGCTAACACACCACTCATACACTTGTAAGAACCAAAAAACATCGGTTAACTTGTGTGCTCACTTGATACTAAGTGGTCCATCGCTGTTTATGGCCGCTGTTTTTGTGTACTTTATTTCAAATCATACAGGTCCAGGGACTCAGTTACTGCTTTGATATAATAACTGAGACATTAATGCACACGGCAGCTGGTTACATTTTGTGCAGCCAGCATCAGACTGTTGTAAAATAACCAAAGATCTCTCATACTTATGTGCACATCAGAGTTTTGATTAATTATTCTGCACAGTTTCAACTGCAAATCAACAGACGTGTTGTCTGACCCAAGAGTCACCTGGAGCCCAACATTTTTAATTTCAACATTTGTGGATTTGTGAGTGTTATGAGCAATATGATGTGATAGAGATAGTTCGGGTTCAATGTTATAGTGGCTTTCCCTACAGTCCCAATGTATTTGTGGATCATTACATGGATCATGTTTATCTGGCAATATGAAGATTAAATAGGCAACTATTGTGTCCCCGAATTGTATGTAAAATAGTAAAAGCTAACTGAATTAAAGTTTGAAAATTATTTCAGAAATATAAACATACAAAAAACTATACCACAAATTAAATTCTACTTTAATTTTAATCATGGCACTATTGTGGCATTTGACTACAGATGGTTATTGTATGAATCGCTGTGATGACAAATAAAACTGCACACTGTTACGCACAGAAAACGTGGTGACCATCGGATCATCAACGTGTCGAAAAAGTGAATTCAACTAGAACAGTAGTGAAAGTAGTGATTTTCACAGCCTCTAGTACGCCCACCTATAATGTATGAAAATGTATTCTTTCTGATCGCGCTCTGTGCCCAAGTGGGCCACAGGTGCGCCAAAGGAGCTTGGCCACGAAATTACCAAAAGTGCTCCTGACACACTTGACATGGCACACTTGACTGCAATCTTGCCTCACCACCGGGTTCACGTATATAGAGCCCTCGGTGTCCT
>CAKAOH010023365.1:56371-98555 GCA_916701665.1 Sebastiscus tertius
AATAACTGAGACATTAATGCACACGGCACCTGGTTACATTTTGTGCAGCCAGCATCAGACTGTTGTAAAATAACCAAAGCTCTCTCATGCTTATGTGCACATCAGAGTTTTGATTAATTATTCTGCACAGTTTCAACTGCAAATCAACAGACGTGTTGTCTGACCCAAGAGTCTATTGTGTCCCCGAATTGTACGTAAAATAGTAAAAGCTAACTGAATTAAAGTTTGAAAATTATTTCAGAAATATAAAACTATACCACAAATTAAATTCTACTTTAATTTTAATCATGGCACTATGGTGGCATTTGACTACAGATGGTTACTGTATGAATCGTTGTGATGACAAATAAAACTGCACACTGTTACGCACAGAAAACGTGGTGACCATCGGATCATCAACGTGTCGAAAAAGTGAATTCAACTAGAACAGTAGTGAAAGTAGTGATTTTCACAGCCTCTAGTACGCCCACCTATAATGTATGAAAATGTATTCTTTCTGATCGCGCTCTGTGCCCAAGTGGGCCACAGGTGCGCCAAAGGAGCTTGGCCACGAAATTACCAAAAGTGCTCCTGACACACTTGACATGGCACACTTGACTGCAATCTTGCCTCACCACCGGGTTCACGTATATAGAGCCCTCGGTGTCCTCTTATGCACACAGAGCAGTAACTAACCCACCATCTACTTGTGGAGGTAAGGTAATAAAATCAAACCTCTGCACAGAGAAACACCTGCTGATTCTGAGCACCGATAGATGAAATGGACAGGCATTAATAACATGTTGAAAAAAACACCACAAAGTAAGTTGCCCATGCGTTAAAGGGAAAATTCGCCACCATTTTTTGTGGATGTCCAATCAGTGCTGATGGTAAATGTAGTCCACTGAAGCAATTATTTCCCCTTTGCATGCTATATTGACGAAGAACTGTTTCTTGCGCTAGTTTGACTGCGGGATCATTTGTGTTCATTCGCGTTACTCACGCTAGATGTGCCAGAGAGGAGGAGGAACTTACCTCCATATAAATACTATGGCCAAAATAACCACTGTTGCTGCTTTGTACGTATGATGTGGAAGTCCCAGATACGTTGGAAAACCGAACGCTGTCGTGTCTGGATTCATAACATCATCCGGAGGCGCTGTAAGTTGTATTCACTGTATCTAGCTAGCCACACGTCCGCTGAATTAGTATGGCTTACAACAGCGATATGAACACAAAATAAACAGATTGTGCTGTGATTTAATTGCAATAAAAGGATCAAAAGGATGCCAAAGTAACTACATAATGATGCAGATTTGTAAAAAGTCAGAATTTATGCTTTGCACCTTAAGAACCTGAGCCGGGCAACGTTGTGGCTAACTTTGGGGCTAAACCCCCTTCACTTTAATCAGCAGGTGCCAAGCAAACCACGGGAGTTGTAGCATTTGTCCATCCACAAATATCCAAAATCGCCCTGCTGATCTTGGTTGTGCTTTTCCAGTTTATTTTCTGCATCCTGAAGAAGATCTCTAGCACAACTCTGTCCAAGTGGGGTCCTGCTAACTGTAATGTGGCTTTGAATGACATATCTAATGACACACACTTTGTACCTATTTTTTTAGATATGACACAAGTCACAAAATATGATATGAGTAAAGAAGTTTTTTGGTTACTTGTCTGATAGAGTATAATTATCACAAACTAGTGGCTCACCAGGGAATTACTTATAGTGGCCCACCCATGTGTTTTGATGGTTTTCCTTATTACATATAGAATATACATTAACATGTATGCATTTATGATTTGCCTTTTAATTTATTCAAGAGAGTGTCATAGACATCCAAATGTGATTTGCATGGTCAGGTCATGCATAAAGAATTATATACAGGAACATAATGTTATCTATGAAATCAAGTTACTTGTTATCAAGACTTTTTTCAGGTTTCGAGATTCAAAACTTCTCTACTAACCAGAAATTTCATATGAAACATTGCAATTTACATCTTTTCTAAAGCAACTTGACATATTTGATATTTCCACAAACTTTTCCCTAAAATAAGGCCTGTGCCTTAAAACGCTTAGAACTCAAACCCCTGATAATGTTGCACAACTTTCTGTACATTTTATTGGATTGAACACATTGTATTTAATTTCATACGAAATACAAAATAAAGCAGATATATTGATTCCCCATCTACATACAACCTTCTACAATAGGTCTTTTTCACAGAGGACATTTTTACATGTCACAGTAGAAAATAAAAAAGTGTGAATAATAATATTCATTTATTATGAATGATGGCTGAATTCTATTTAGCTGCTTCAGTTTCATGAACCTGGTATTGTGTTTGCTGTTTAACTGTCACACTGTCACGGCTTACTGTGACACTTTAGCTTTGGTTAATGTTATTAGTAACACATGCTTTTTATACTATGACAAGTCAAAATGTGTGCTGAGAAAAGCCCATCTCTGAAGGTCCATGTTTTGAGGTTACACAGCCGCCACAATTGATAAAGCAAACTAAATAACATTTTGCTTGTTTGCTAATTTTCCCAGTTCAAAGCTCCGGTTACATTTCAGCTCGATCCATCAGTTTCAAAGATCGTTCCAGCAATCTCATGGCAAATGTTCAATTACCATTAATCTAACAACAGCTAGATCATTAAATGACACAAATCAGAAGTTGGATTTGTTCAGGCCACAACTGGATTAAGAAGTCTTAATTATTGTTTGGAAAAAAAATGTTGTTTGGGAGATTCATGTTTTGTTTTTGTATTGGGTTTCTTTTCCACCATATTCTTTATTCCCATTCTTAGTTGGAAGAGTTATTTTATTCCTCAAAATGGGAGATGTATAGCAACTGGATGATAATGCTTGGCAGGCTATGGAAGAGCTCCACAGAGACAAATAGAGGCAAATGCATGTTGGCCTCTATAAGCTGAAGGAGGCGAAGCCAAATGCTTGTCCTTGTCATGCCTCCGACATGACACAAAGCCATGACCTTTGATCATGTAAAGAGGTGCTGCTTGACCTCACACAGCACTATAAGCAGGACAATAACAAAACCTTCACCAGAATGGGGGAGAGTTCATCATAAATCCTGTTCTCGATGTGGTGGGTTGGGTTGGTCTTGTTAACTGGTTGTAGTTCAGTACTTTTGCCAAGACACAAGGGGCAGTAGCATGTTGTCTAAAGAACAAATAAATAACAAAAATAAATATCACAAATGTCTGTAATGTAAATGTAATGCTCCATCGCAAGGCTGTTGACAATTCCTGAACTGCAGCTTGTGCTTGTTCATACAGGGCAGGCACGACAGACACACATGAAGGCACATTGTAGCAGGGCTCAAGCACCATATGCTTGAATTCTGTACGATCGAGTGTGGTCGCATATATGCAGCGATAACCACTCTATAGCATTAGTTATTACTTTGGCATGTCTGACTCTGCAGTGGGAGGCTGCCTGAATGCTGTGGGGGCACTGCCAGTCTGTTTTTTTTTTGTTCCACTAATTGACATGTTTGGTGTATCCACAGATATACCTGACTTACATACAGTTTGACACAAATCGTTGTCCATTGAGCTTGACTAACTGGGCTAACTGGGCTAAATTTGACTAGCATGCTACAGCACTGCTACAGCTAATAGACAACAGCTGGTGCACTGCCAAAACTTTTCCGGTAACTAGCGCTCTAGTATTTATGTTCCGTGCATGTGTATAGCAGACATAAACTAAGGATGCACCAATACCACTTTTTTTCAGACTGAGAACAAGTACAAGTACTTACATTTGGGTACTTGCCGATACCGAGTACCGATACGAGTACTTCTCTGTGCCAAAAGACCCTCGTTAACAGCCAGCTGGAGGGTGTGAGCGACCCGCATACAAGGCGGTGCGCCGCGACCGGCTCTAGGTTGGCTTGGAAAGGCTTGGGGCGAAGATGCTTCCCGGGGCCGTGTCCAAAGTGCTTGCTGCGCCCTCTCTCCTCCCGCCGGGGATGGACGGGGCCCCCTGCTCCCGGTGCGATTGTCGACCGTTGGGTTGGGGTACTGAGGTTGGGTTGGCCCACATAAAAGGCGCCAGGGGTCTGCGCCGATGTCGACAAACCCACCCGACCCGTCTTGAAACACGGACCAAGAAGTCTAACGCAGGCGTGAGTCAGAGGGTGCAAGCAAAAACCCGTATCGCAATGAAAGTGAGGGCAAGTGGGATCCCGGCCACGTGGGGTCGGGCGCACCACCAGCCTGTCTCGCCTGCACCGTCGGGGAGTAGGAGCGTGAGCACGTACGATAGGACCCGAAATATGCTGACAAGAGGTTAACGCCACGTTGCCGTAAAGGGGTATCGGTACTAAACAGTACCAAACAGTTTGGGATGAAAACGTGTACCGTTCCACCCCTGCAAGGCTCCAGACTAACTTTTTACATTGGTTGCAGTAGTACGCCTAACTTTGTCATGTAGATGCACCAACACATACTGTAATTTAGGTGTACCCAAAATTTTTCACCCACCATTTAACACCACAATAATACATTTTTAGCATCTTGTCAGTTCCCATAGGCCTACGCTAGGGATATCATGATACCAGAAAGTTAGTAGTCAATACCAATACCAGTGAAATTCCATGATTATTCATACCAATTCAATACCACGGTATAAAACAAAAGTAAAACAATAAATGTACTTCACCATACACTCCTTTATTACCGTTTGCATACTGTTTTTTGTTATGAAAACATCTCCTTCAAACAACTGTATATATCAAAGTTTCTCGCCAAAAACTACATTTTACAAGATAACATTTGAACACATCATGATAACGTTTGAATTTACCCTTGTCCAATATTCATTTTTACCGAATAGAGCCTGAATGCCTCAACTAATGAATTGCACAGGTCTCACTTAAAAATGTTTACAGAACTCCACATGTGTAAGTCACTATGGCAAGAATCAACACAATGTAGTATCCTTGCTTGCTTCAGTCAGTCCTTACACAGGAAAGACTCTTCGGTAAGAGTTTTTCATTAATGATTTTATCTCCTTGCATGGCCCAAGTTTGTATTTCCAACTCAATATTGGCTTTCTTTTACTGCCTCAGTCACATTGTCTGAGTCCTCTCCAAATTATAGCATTTTATGCTGCAGTAGATAAGATAAAAAGAGGAGGCAGAATTGCCACTATTTTCTGGTATAATTTCGTCTGCTGTTTTGTGACTTTTTACCCGTTTAATACTTAGCTGTGGTCATTAGAGCACCACACTTTGCACTCAATGTGACTGTATTTGTGTGTGCGTGTGTTCTAATACCATTTCTTTTTACATCAAATGACCCTGACGTTGAAGCTAAAGCTACATTCGCATGTGGTGATTGTGAACACTCCTCCACCTAACAGTGACTCAGTTGATGACCTTGTAGATCTTAACAATATACTAAAGTTCTCAGCAGATACAGTTGGTCCTGCACAATAGAAAAAGGCAATTAAACTGAAAATCACCATAGAAAGTTTCCACTTGAACAGAGTCAAAGTAAGAAATATTTAAGTGTAATATGTAATATTTAAAAATGCTACCAGAATAATCATCCTGTTATCTCTCTGAAAGATGATTTCAGAAAAGTATATGCCCTGACACACAAGCAGACAGTCAGCCGTCTGGCAGTTTGGGGCCGTCGGTGAGAGTCTGTCCGTCTAGTTTTTGCGGTGTGTCCCGCATTGTTGGCCCTAGTCTGCCTGTGTTGGAGGCTTTTCGGACGATTCAGCATGTTGAATCAGTGGCGGAGCTTGTCGGTAAAAGAAATCACTCTGATTGGCTGTTCAGTGAGGAAAGTCACAAGGACACACACAGAAGAATCTTCTCCTTTTTCATCTTCATCTCATCTGATCATTCCAATACATGGATATTTTCACAACAACATGGCTATCTGGAATAAAGCTATGTGGTGAGTGACAGTGGTGTGAAAATGTTCGGCAAACGCTGCTTCATTTCATGTACGTATCATAACAACGGCTTGTATAGCCGCTGTCCTCGGTCTTCCAGTTTCTCTATTTGAATGATGAATACAGACTACCGCCACCTGCTGGTGTGGAGGGTTATTTCCTCTCAAGTAGACGCAGAACCTACGTGTTAACTGGCTATGAGCTGTAGTTTTTGCGGTGTGTTCAAATGCAACTTGTTGGCCAAGACAAAGGTGACGTGAGGTGACGAAAACAGTCGGCCTTCATCGCCGCTAGTTCCTTGATGTCGGTTTGGTGTGTCTGTGCTTTAACTAAAGCCTTTTCTTCCACAATCAACTTTTATCAACAATTAAATTTGAAGAAATATTTGAATTTTTTAGAATGAAATAAGGTCTCTGCTAATGTGGATGTAACCTGATATCTCCCTGTCTATTGAACCTCCGCCAAGAATGTCATTGTATATTATTATGACCAGAAGATGCAATAAGTGTTGCAATTAGCAGGATGAAGTCATCCACTTGTGTTCTTGACCCTATTCCAGCCAAGCCGTTTAAAGCCAGCTTCCAGTGCCTCTCCCAGGAAACAACCATTACAATAAAGTGCTCTCTAAGTTCAGGCCCTGTCCCCAAAGCTTTCAAAATAGCAATGGTAAAACCTCTGCTTAAAGAGCAACTTGAGTATTTTCAACCTGGATCGTATTTTCCCATGTTTTTGTGTCTATGTGACTAATGGGGACAACAGATTTTGAACTTGGTCCAGTATTGAGGGAGTACGCTGCAGATGGCAGATAACACTAAGCTATGCTTTCTGTACTCCAACACAACAAACAACACCGGTGTCCCGTGGCGCTCCGCTCTCCAACTCTCACTCACATTTCCACAGTTGTCTTCCAACAACAAGTCACATGACACAATAATTAACAAAAAGGGCAAATGGTAAGAAACATTTTATGTCTTTGTAGGGTCCTTTCCATAATGTTGTCAGACACCTTTAATAACAATCTGAGCCTGTCATGACAAAAACAAGCACTTTTAGTTAGTGGACGTATATTGACGATGCACAATTGCCCCATATGATTACATTGGTTTAGTGGCTGCCGGTCAATTTCCGAAATTCATGGTAAACTCCTTTATAGAAAATTGTTTTAAACCAACTACATATTCATCTGAATACACAAAAGGTATATTAAAATGTGATTACAAATGTTCCTAATGTTTCCTACACTAGTACTGGTGAGGTTGTCCTCTGTTGTACCCTAAACTGTAGAAAATCTTACTCTGGTTTCTAGAAATAAATAAGTAGTTATTCTTGGTAACACTTTTTTTGAAGGGGTGTGCATACTAACATGACACCGTCATAACCATGGCATGACACCTGTCATGAACATCATCTTTATAAATGTTTGAATGTTGTCATTAAGGGTCATTCGGTTTATTGTCATATTTAATGCAAATTTGCCAATGTTCAAGATGTCTTTGTCATGACAACTTGACATTAACCCAGACAACACAACCTGTCATAAACATGCCATAGCAGACCCAATTGTCAAATTTAAAGTAACTATTTAGCTTTATGTGTTAAAATTAAACTAAAACTGTCATATGCGATTTCTTTTGACATCATGAGATCATTATAACTGTGTCATGAATATTTTTGCTTGACCTCAGCTACAGTGGAACTTCATGTTCATGACAGGTGTCACATCATGGTAATGATGGTGTCATGCCAGTCTTATGCACACCATTTCAAATAAAGTGTTACCTCATTCTTTAATCTGGCATTTTAATGTGGAGTAATGGTATTGTATATTTTCACATCACTTTTGCAACATTAATTGATATTATTTGGCCACTTGGGGGCAGCGGAACAAGTTGGAAACACAACATTGACAATATATTTGCATAAAGTCGTTATGGTGAACGTGCTAGCAGACATGGCTCAACATAAGCATTCATTTAGAGTTGTGTTTTCAGCCACCAAACAAATGTAATGCAAAAACAAACATAATTCAATGCTGACTCTTCTTTTAGTTCAGTTTTGGTCTCCACCAACTCCAAAATCTGGGTCTTCAGCAGATAAATGCTCCACAGTGTTAACCAGCTAGCCGCTAACTTTGTCTATCACTTGGTGCTGAGCAGGTAGCGTAAAGTGGGTTTGTCTGAGCTTATACTGAAGACGGCTGCATACTGCAGCTGAATATTAAGAGCAATAAGCAACTGAAACAATACCACACAGATATGGATCCTAAAAACAAAACCATGAGTTGAAAGCTGCTAAAATGCTGAGGGGAACTGCAGAGTCAGATGATAATTGTCTGTGGGTTTCACATTAAATGTAGAAAAACTGATCCACTGTTGATTTAAGAATATTGAGTAGTGCAGCTTTATTATCATAATATTTATGTACGAAAATTAATACAAATTTCAAGCAAATTTAGTCAAGTAAATGGAATCCTGCAATGTTGACTATACCGAGAAAGCCAGGTTCAATAGCAAGTCTTTGTGTCTTTGTGTATATGGATGTATGTGTCAATAAGGTTTATAAACGCATGTATATTATGGTGCAGAATGTCTGAGGAATAGTCTCCTACATGCAGTACAAGATCCATCATGCTGTTATCAGTTCAGTCTGTCTCCCAAGAGGGAAAGTGCTATGCTTTTCAATATGTCACTATTACTATAGCATCCAATTCCCCTCTGGTACTTCAGTCTTTAGGTGTCTGATTATAGGTTGGCATAAATACAGCACTCCGTGGTTCATAAGAATGAAATATTTTTGGCTCGTGCTGAATTTAATCTTTTTATTGAAGTATAGTCCCTACAAAAATATTCCCACTGTCTTGGTTTTGTACTCATGCCAGTGTCTCTAACAGACATCATAAATTGTAGGCAGGCACAAGCCATTCCCTAAAATCTGCAATTTGATATATGTAGTGTGGAAATAGCTGAGCGAGAAATTGATCATGCTTTGGCCTAGACCTTGATTGTGCAAACATTTACAAGTAGATCATACAGATGAGTTGTAAATATGAGGCCTGTTATTACTTACATTTGTGGAAGATTCTCGGTAGTCCAGGAGGAGTCGAAAGTAGACTAATAAAGTCCACGCGTCTTAGACATGGGCAGTCGTAGCGTTTTCTCCGTCTGGTCAGAAATCCAATCCAAACAAAATCCAATGCATAATTTAATTTCATGCGCCGATTTAATGTGGAATTCTTGGCATTGTCTCGTCTGCTTCACATTTCCCAAAGCTGCATTTTGTTGTGATACTCAATCAAATTAGCTTTGAATTCCAGTGATCATCAGACTCATTAAAATGTGTTTATATTGCAATCAATTGTTTCATGCCTCAGTAAAAAAGCTGCTGCACAGTCTTAGTTATGTGCAGCCAATATTCTATCCCTCTGAAGTTTGAACAGCCTCTTATTAGGAAACAGTTTTACTCGAGCCCTGGCACATAATTTACTTTTACTTGTTACTTGTTGAGTACTTAATAGTACAGTATTTTATGTAGCCCATGTTGGTTTACCATTGTAATTTAATGTCCAGCCCATTGAAAGTCCTCTGTGCTTTGCGATACTGTATAAAATAAAAACTCTTAATAGATTTATATACTTAGTGCAAATAATAAATCTAAAGCAGATATGTAATTCAATAAATCTGGATTACATTAAGAGAAATGCATCTCAGAGATTCAATTTAGGACTTATGAGGCTTGAATTATGAAAGACGATTACTGTCTGCCTTCTGCCATGACTGCATGAGAACTGAAACTGAGAGAAGCGTTTTATCAAAACCCTCTGGCAGTTAATATAAGTCACTTTTATAAATAAACTGCGGTTAAAATAACCATTAGGGGAGATGAGCATTTTGGGGAGATGATGGTTTGCTTTAAAGACTTAAAAGCCAATTGAGGTCAGCATCATGGGGTATGTATTTTCATCTGTAATGCAATTGCAGAACAGTTGCAGCTGTTCTTTAGCGATTAGCTCCACACATCATGTGGCGTGTAGAAAATGCTACCAGGCTAACAGCTGAGTCAAAAGTAGAGGGCCAGACCCTTTCTAATGGGATTTTCAGTGGAAGACTTTTTTCCCCATTTTTTGATTCCCTGCTCCTCAGTGGGTGTAAGTGAAAAGTAAAGTATCCTCCCTTAAAAGTCTCAACGGAGAGTGATTTGCATTGTATTATTCAAATTGCAGTTAAGTGCATAATACACTCTAATTACACGGTACAGTACGGAGTGTGTTTTGAATTCATGCATTTCATTTTTCAGGCAGACGAACACAGAATGAATCACACAAAATGAATAATGGAAGAAGGCTATTGTACGGATGCAAAATAATTCTCGGTACTCGCATTTTACAGGGAGAATAAGGAGAACCTGCACATTTGTATTTGTAAGTAAATATTGAGCATACGTGCTTGCATATAGTAGTATGTTTCTGCCTGTTTGTCAGTCTGTATATGTGTAGTGTTTATTACACAAGGGAAAACCTCCATTTGGTTGAGAGACCCTGGTCAAGTATTTGCAAATTAATTCTCAGCACTTGTTTAAACGCAAACCTGATGGGCATTGTTTGTCTATAGGGTATTGAGGAAGGTACTTGATTTTCAATGATCTACTTTTCATTGAACTATGGTCTTAATTGCCTTGATATGGTAATCTACATTCATTTGGTATGCCAAGTGTTACATTTTAGGCCTCATTTGTCTGTGTGTGTGTGTGTGGGTAGCATGTATAGGATGCTGAAATAGCTACGGTTAAAGCAGCAGTGAGTGAAATGTTTACTGTCACATTTCACAGAATGACCATAATACCTGTAAGTGATGTGAGTTTGATAGCAATGTTGCTCAAAATCAATGAGTCGGTTAGTATTTACTGTGCGTTTAGACTGAAAACAGCCCTGGGTTAGAGAAACACAAGGGAATGCGTTGGTTGGGAGGGGTGTAGTTTCAGGGAGATGATGAAATACAGTTCAGGAAAGCTGCTTTGAGTATTAGATTCATGAGTTTGAAGGCTTATCAGACACCACAACACTGCACAGCGTTCTATAACACCATCTGGAAGGATTTTACAACTGTGAAAAGTTCTCATAGCGGCAATCAATTCACCCTCTGTTGCAACAATCAGCAGGTAAACAGTAAGATTAAGCGATTCACATTACAGAGTAAGCTAACAGGAGTGTATGCTTGCATGTACGTTTTTGCCAGACGACCTTCCTTTTTTTTTATGCCTCTGTGCCAGCGACAGCTGTGGCTGGTTTTCGGGTTGTCCGTCTGGTCCATTCTCGTGAACGCGATATCTCAGGAATGCATGGAGGGAATTTTTTCAAATTTGGCACAAATGTCCACTTGGATGCAAGGATGAACTGATTACATTTTGGTGGTCAAAAGTCAATGTGCCAAGGTCACTGTGACCTCACAAAACATGTTTTTGGCCATTTTTGGCTGCACGTTGATGACGCATGACCCCGCCTTCTTCCTTCAGAGAGAGAGACAGAGTGAGAGCGGGGGAGGGACGACTACTGTAGATTCGGCATTTTTTCACATTAAACTCTGTGAAATTACAGCTGAGTTCAACCAAAGCACACTTGGTGATTGTTGGAAAGAGTAACGACGGTTTAAGTGAGTTTTATTTTGTTTCTGTCCAGTTTGAATGAAGTGTTTTACGATGCTCTGCTACATACAGCTGATCTCAACATAAACAAAAATGCACGTGGATGATGGCGCAAGCTGAACGGAGAGGAGGGCGGAGATCTGCGCTCTCCGAGTGCCATTCTAGTTTTATTATTATTTGCACAGGTTTTTCCTGCTGTGACATCAAACTGTGAGAAAAGTTTGTTGTTCAATATTTTTTTAACAGAGATTATATGAAAGATAAAATGTTGTTTCCACCGTGTTCCACTCTCAACCAGCAACTCAAGCACTGTAGGAATATTCTGGTCACCACTTATTTAAAATCTATTTTGAATTTGCTTCTATGTAGGCGTTAGAAGTGTTGATGGCCTTGCCATCATTAACTCACAGGAAGTCATTAACAATGGCCTGCAGAGCATGATTGACATGTTCATTAATTAGATGGCTAGACTTCAGAGAATGGTGATTGGCCTTAAGTATAACAAGAAAGTTATTTTGTTTATAAATGCCGAAGACTCATGTCTGTAAGCAGCGACTAGATTTTTTAATTCAACAAGCTCCACGATTGAGCGGAAGCAAAATGATACTGTCTGTATGAGCACAATTGCCATTTTGGTGACATGTTATGCTAAAGTGTTTAGATCACCTGGTTTAAATGCAAACTCACAATTTAAGACTGTGCACCAATGCTAATCTACTGTCATCTCGCAACAACGCCCATGTGTGTTTGCGTCATGTCTTCAGCTTATTTGCATTACTTACGTGACAAGTATATTTGCATTTAAAAAGAATTCCACCGTCTTTGCTGTAAAGGTCTTGCTGCTGCAGAGAATGACAGCATTCAAAAAGTTATACGTCTCAGCTTTATGCCCAGAAAGGCAGCCCCTTTACTGTCGGAGAAATGAGTCATTTGAAGGAATGGCTTCCTAGAACTCCCCTTACATCAGCATGACTGTAAAGGAGGATGAGTGGCAAGCTACCAGGATGTTACGGCGCTGTTTTCACAGCTCAACGGGAATCGCCACCTATTCGTACGGGAGTGCAACCAACTGTGGATAGAGAAAACAAAGATATCACCACACACGTCCACCGGGCCTTAAAGTGCACACGCACACCTACACATGCACTCACTTAACTCTTAATTATCATGGATGCTCCATTCATCAATTATTAAGCACACTCTAGGCGTTGCTAATGGTATTTTTGGAGAGGAAGCTTTATCTACTGTAAGGTAGATGTCTAGTTTTGGAGTCTGTGAAATAATTTATTGTGGCCCCACAGGCAGTTTAAATGCTGTCTGTATTTAAATCAACTGCAATGTCTCAGCAAGTTTAGGTGGTTTTGTCTGACCCTAATTCTGTATCCATTCAGATTGCAATTACTTTCTAGCTGGCAAGCAACACCCTTTCGATACTATCGGACAAATATTCCAGACAGATGTTACAGTAACGATGCAGTGCATGCACTAATCTGCACAGACTACTGTATTACACCTTGATTTCAGCAGTACTTTTGTCCTATTTATTTTTACCAAAGGGAAATTTGGGATATTCTGAATCATGAGTTATGTAAATGACTTAACATTCAGACAGGACAGCATTTGGATTCATACTGTATGACTAGTTATAATGATGACAGTTTGATTGACAGAAATTCATATTATAGCAGATGGCTGCAGAGTCCGAGGCCAATGGCGGACATTTCAGGGAAAGAGGATATCTGTTTGGATATACTGTAAGACATCGCATCCAGTGGCTTAAAACAAAATAAAACACCTCGATATTACGGTACTGTGACAGGGTTTGACATTCACCTCTCAGCTTTAAAACAAATGCTTTCAATTTGGGACAATCCAAGCATCACCAAAGTGAGACATTGCGCCGTGTGAAGTAGGGATACTGTATTTCAGAGGGAGAAAGAGAGACAGTGAAAGGCTTTGGTGGCGAAATCAGCAGTGTTGCTTGTCAGCTTCTCCGTAATGGAAAATGTATTTAAAATGGGGTCTACTGGATCTCATTTTACGAATCATTAATAATAAATTGGTGCCATCAATCCTAATGATGACGGGTGCCCTATTATCAGGCCAGCGTTTGGGAAATTTCTGTTGGCTTGGATCAATTAATTCCCCTTTTTCCCTATACATAAAACATCTGTTTGGTTTCTTGAAAAACAGTGTTGTATAAAACAGAGGACCTTGGGGTCTGTAGCCTCGCTGATTGGATGGATGACCTATTTAACCTCTGTTTGCTGTTGCTGTTGACTACTGATGCCAAGAGACAGAGAGCAGGGAATGCTAAGCTCAAGGCAATGGCCACATACAGTATGGGAGGGGGGAAAAAGGCTAAACCTACAATAGCTGAGTTAAAGATCCATGACTGTACACGCTCCAGCCATATGACCACACTAATAGAAGAGATTATTTGGAGTACTGGGGGGCATTATGGTTAGATGATCATGGATATGTCCTTGAGAAACATCCATCACTCATATTTCCCCCTTCGCTTCATGCCATGTTTATGAGCATGCCTTGATATGCAGTCATTATGAGGATTTACTTTCACATACACAGCATGCAGGTAGGTCACTGCACATAAGCACGTAAGACGTATAAAACAGGGTGCCATTTATTAACTGTAAACCATTTTAACTACAGCATTATTTTCATTTCTCATGACAAACGCGGGCTGGCTTCCAAAATTGTGAATGTTGAAAATGGTCCATGTCAGGACATTTATCCAGCAGGATAGTTCATATATAGGCTTGTTTATGGGCCTCTGTGGGACTAATGATGTATTACCGAGCTCTAACTCTGAAAAGAAGGCAAGTGGATGAGTGTTGATTTAATTACAGTAAAGTAGCAACTCTGCCCACAGCCAAACCATGTTGGGTGTGTGTTGAATGCTTGTTTTACATTAGGATTAGACAGATGAATACAAATTATGTGAACTGGAATCATGATATCTATTTGTTCATTTAATCAAGGGTAGACTTGTGCATTTTTAATGTCCCATCAGGGCTCCAGAGTGCGACCATTGTGACCAAAAATCGGTGGAATGCGACTATATGTTTTCATTGGTCGCACCGATGCACCTGACATTTAGCAGGTCTGTGTGGGTGTGTGTGTGTGTTTGTATGTTTGTAACCACGCTTTACTCCTCCTCGAGCAACATCACAACCATAAAATATACCGGTAATTCAAAATAAAGAGATCTATTGATTTGTTTTTCATCAAGAAAAATGCTGCGGTGCCCGTTAAACCTGTCCCCGGCCCTGAACGGCCCAGCCCAGACCCAACATTATCGGCGGAGGTAACCAGCCTCCACGGTCCCCGGTAAGATGCCTAAACCTGAACACGGCACTGGATTAATTTCACAAGTGGAGAGAGCAAAATGTGTGAGTTTGTGTGTGAGGCACTACTGTACATTTAACAACAGGAGGCAACTTTACCGCTAATTTTTTCTCTGTTTGGTGAGAAACTTGAAAAAATGCCGTTGTTTGATGGAGATGTTTTCACAGCAATATAAAATAGATAATAGAAAGGGAATTATGAGCTGTTAACTTCCAAACAAAAAACAGTAAGCAAACGGTAATAAAGGAGTGGATGTTGAAGTACATGGGATTTGTTGTTTTACTTTTGTTTTTTACCATGGTATTGAATTGGTAGAGAATTGTGGAATTTCACTGGTATTGGTATCGACTGCTAAATTTCTGGTATCGTGACATTCCTAGTGTAGGCCTATGGGATCTGACAAAAGGCTTAACATGTATCATTGCTGCGTCAAAATGCATGGAGAAAATTTTTGGGTGCACCTACATTATGTGCTGGGTTAGGGTGCACCAGTGCAACCGATGTAAAAAAATAGTCTGGAGCCCTGTGTCCCATTACTTCTGTGGAATGTCAAAAGTCGAAGTGCAGAATTAGTTTGTATTCAACCAGGAGAACCGTACCAGATGACTGATACCTGTTCTAATAGGAGCTCGCAGAAGGCAGAACAATGATTGACACTTGCATCAGCTCAGCAGTCTGCAATACGCACAGCGGTATCATGAAAAATGCTAGTGGCACCACGCACCTGCCTACACATTTAAAAATGCTACATGTGTGCACTGATTGTAAAGTTACCAGCAGGAGCCGTCAACCTGAAGCGAGTAATGCGAGCATTGGCAGCTTTACGCTACTTCCTGCACTCTGACTCAGAACTCCTCGCTGTTGAAGGCAATAACTGAAGCCATGAGCCGTTTTATTTACAACATGTGCTCATATATTATTGTTGGAAATACCACATTTAGATGGATGGCACTGACCCTGTAACAAAGGTAAATAATACTCAGTCAGCAACATTTCAGTGACTATTTTTTCCTTAGCTGGATAAAAAGTTACCCAGTGTACCGAATTATTGCCTTCGTTTACTACTGCTGGTGAGGACCTTATTCTCTGTAGTATTTCTGTTTCAGTGCTTGAAATGAAAACTGATGAAATATCTTTTTTTTTTCATTATCAGTTTCTCAAAATATGAAAATTCTGTTAAATCTTTGCTGAATCAATTTCTAATCACGGCTGAATGAAATCATATCAAATTGACTTTGAATCACAGGTTATTTTTGTATCATATTGTGGGCCGTGTATGCTTCTAGATCAGTTAGTAATTTGAAATGGTATTTTGACACACATTTCGCCTTTAATAAATGTTGCGATTTGAAAATTGCAGTAAGCCATATTGCAGTTTTGATAAAATTTCGATTAATTGTGCAGCCTTACTTGTTTGGCATCCTTGAAGCGCCCACCTTGGGAACTACTGTTCTAGATCCAGATCGAATGGTCTGAGAGCTGAGCGAGGTATACACACCCCTTAGAGGTGCAGATGGTACACAATGTATTAGTCTCCTGATGTCTTTATACCATCACTGCTCGCTACTATAGCTCCCTTCACATCATCTTTGTGTGCAAGCTTCCCTGTATAGTTTACTTTGCAAAGACTCATGTATGTTTACAGCTATCTCTACATCTTATATCCTGTAATTCATGTGTTTATGTTTGCGGTCGGATCAGTTCTTCCAACAGAATCCTCATGGTGGTTGCTTTTTCAAAGCTTTGAAAGCTACTGATCATATTGCATAAACATTTGCAATGAATGGCCACTTCTTTGATGTTTGTGTGTCAGACTGAAATATTATCTTGGATTTTGAATTCATCTGAGTAATGTGTCCTTTTGGCCAGCTGTGGTCTTTCTCAGCTGATCAGTTTGCAGTGGTACATTTATGTAAGGGATTATGTACAGCGAGCCCCTGTTGGGTTTATTTCACAACAATGAACCTCTTGCTGTACATTATCCCGCTTATTACATGACTACTTACTTAAGAAATCAATAATTTGACACTAAAATGGTACTCCAGAGTCCGAGATCAGAACTGCATCCATAGTAATGGTCTGTTATAAATAGCAAGCCATGCAATATCAACGATAAATTGTTACATAAATAGTCAGTGATCGTGTCTATAATGTTTTGTGAACAGTTTTTTCCACTTATGTCTTAATGTTTGATTGAAAGACATTACATTCAGTAATAGTAAATGGTAACATTTACTAGTCAGTATATTATATATGTTATACAAGGTGAAAAGGTATTAGCATGACATACAGTATGCAAGGTTAAAAGTATTTCAGTTTTTCATGAAAGCATGTGTATCAAAAGCATTCATCATATAAATGGTGTGTAACAATAAATACATAGTATAAGTATAAGTTTATCAGCGTTAAGATTCTCCCGCTGTCATTACTGACGTTGTTGCTATTTATTCCTAGATTCAGTGTTAATGGAGCAGCTACATTGTTAGCATAGCCTGGCAGTGTCCGATTCGAACTCCATTCAGAAAACAAGCATTTTAAAAGTTTTTTCTTTGTCATCTTGCGGACAGACCTGACAAAGCATGAATTTGTTTTTTTTTTTACTAATCAGCATCATGTAGTTATTTCGGCACATTTTTGATCCGTTTACAGTAATGTTGCTGCCATATTTATGCCTAGATGACGTTATGTTGAGTGGTGATGGAGTAGCTACAATGTTAGCATAGCCTGGCATTGATCGATCTGAACTTCGTTCAGAAAACAAGCATTTTAAAAGTTGTTTGCCTGTTGTGTTGCGGACAGACCTGACAAAGCATGAATTCGGTCTTTTTACAAATCAACATCATTATGTCGTTATTTTGGCATCATTTTGATCCGTTTATTGCAATTAAATCCCAGCACAGTCTGTTTATTTTGGGTTCATACCGAGTAGCGACGTGTGGCTTGCTAGATATTCAGTTGGCTCTGTATGTGAATACACCTCCCCGCCGGGTGACGTTATAAACCCAGACTTGACGGCGTTTTGTTTTCTGACATATCAGGGACTTCCACAACATGTACAAAGCAGCAACAGTGGTTATTTCTTCCATGGCTGATGGAGGAAAGCAAGGCGAAAATTTGCTTCGCGCTTGATGTGAATGTACAGTACCACAATACGAAGCACAACGTAACGTAAGTTAAACGGACATAAACAATAGCACATGCACAACAACAGCAGTATGTAATCACACATTGAACCGCTGACATGCGCCTCAGAAAATGTAAATGCAGAACTGTTCTCCGCCTTTTCATTTTGAAAGAGCAACGGCCAATGAGGAAACTCCAACCGCCAGCCGACCAATCCTGTAACTTCATCACTCAGTCAGTCAGTCAGTCACTCACTCAGTGACCGACTTTTGCGTTTGTAAGGCTGGCCCTCTGCGATCCAGCCAAATAATTGTGTTCCAGTACTTTTGCTTCGCCATGGACTATTACTGCATCGTGTTGCACCATGAAATTAGTTTTTCTAAAAAGAGATATCATATGAAAATAGCACAAGTTAAACTGCTAAGAGTATACCAGTTTTATGTAGGTTCTAACTGTTAGATAAGCTGTGTATGGTGCGTGGGGGCTGCGTATTAACTGATGTCGTGATGGAAACACAGCGGCACAATGCGCTAAAGAGATGAAGACTGATGAGGCGTTCAAGGCCAGTCAACATGAACAAAAGGATTCAGATCCTCTTTGGCGTGGAATTTGGAGAAAATAGTACCGCTAAAGAGCCTGGAAGTCCACGTGTTAATCGGCAGCAGGTGGAGTGGCAAGCAAGTCACGGGAATTGTAGCATTTATTCACCTACAAATAGCCTAAACTACAGTACACACACTGCACTGTTACGTTCACAGCACGCGTAGTACACGTTACTGATAACGTCATACGCGCTCCCTCTCTCTCTCTCTCTGTCTCTCGACCGCACACACGCTAATGTTAGGCCACACACAGCGGGTACAGTTGTTACCGACACATCAGTGAGATGCTTGCTACACTATAGAGACCGACCTTTGGGGGCGCGTGCTGTGCACTGCAATAAATCAATACAGCATCATAGAAAGCGCAGTGTCTGTATTTATGACAGTACTGAAAATCATACCGATGGGATTTCTAAATACCCTGGTGTACCGCAGTACCGCCCAAGCCTAGTTCGGACTCACTCACAAGTGAGACAGAAAACTTTGAAATTCATATGGTTGTTCTCAGCATTAAGCATGAAAGATTATGTTTTGTTGCTGTACAGCCAGGTTATCTACACTCAAGAGGTGCTGAAGGGGTCGGCCGAGATACTGCATGTCAGACACCAAACTGCAGCACGAGACATGCCTTACATTATTCATAGTTTATAAATGCAGAAACCTGCAGGCCTTTAGCGACTTGGTCAAACTAGCAACCTGACAGTCCTTGACATTTTATCAGATGATTATTATGGTCTCTGGGAGGCAGGGTTGAACAAAATTGAGGGCCCATGTAGGAATAGCTGATCAGTGTATTTGCGTATTATTGTCTATATTTTGTCACTCTTATGTCTGTTTACGGTCCCTTTAAGTGTATTCATCTGTCCACTCATTTCCTCATGAACCTCACTTCATAAAAAAAGAAAACATTGGCACATACCTAATCCCATGGTTGCCTATTATGATGTGTATTTTAATGCAGATTTAAATTTCTTAAAACTTCTAACTAACTAATTAAAAGGACTGTGCATCAGTGACTAATATATGCACTGTCTGAGTGCTTTTTATTTTTTATTAACCACACTAGCGGTAATGGAGGTTTGTCTGTCGGTCCGTCCACTGTTTTGTACCAGATTAATATGTCTAAAACTAGACATTTGTGGTCACCACATACTACCCCACTGGCTTTGATTCCCTGACTTTTCCATTAGCGCCACCATGAGGTTGACGTTTTTGTTTTTTAGTGAAATATCCGGTAACTATTGGCTGGATTGCCATGAAATCTGGTACCAACACCCATAGTTCCCAGAGGATGATTGCTGATGACTTTGGTGACTATGACTTGTCATCTACCATCAGGTCAAAATTTCATTTTGTCAAACGCCTTGATTTATCTATATACACAATGACCATAACTAGCAGTGTGTGTGTGGACTCTTAGTCTTTTTTTATGGTAGTGTGCAAAAGCAGAGGCTTTATCTCATTTTGTGTATCACGTAGCATCTTGATTGCTTTCAAATGTACAATGATCAGTTTCATTACATAAGAGGCCATTCTGTTGCCTGGCTGATCAGTGACATAATTGACTTCCAATTAAACTGACTGGTGGTATTGTGTGTCATGGTACAATCAAAATGAGACGCTTCATTTTCATATTTATTCGTTTTTAAAGCCACTTTCAGCTCCAGAAAACCTGAGGTGCCAATACTTTTGAAATGTTTCTTAGAAAAAAGGTAATTACCTCTTTTCATCTGCAACCCATGATAAATTAATGATTTCCGCCATGCAATAAGTTCTTGAGAGTTAATACCGTGGCGGTGTCCGCTAGGCCACCAAAGGATGTGCTGCTTACCGTGTTGTGATGCATACTGAATAGAGACACTGCGAGTGGAAATATACGCTTAAATCCGTGTTAGAAATGTTATTTCCACATCTGCAAGGAACATTCTCAGCCCGACACCGCTGATTGTTAAGGCACAGGACTGGGAACAGCTTCTCCTCGTGCCTGCCGCCTTGTCATGCCACTGCTCAATTCGTGTGGCAGATCTACCGCCTGAAGCAACAAATGAGTCACGTCTGCGTGCATGCTACCAGGTCTCACAACCAGGTCTCACTGAAACCGCGTTAGCCCTGTAGCCTGCAGGCAATCTGTGACCATTCTCGTAAAATGAATCTATCAATAGTGACAACAGCCACACCATATGTTTTTATGATCAATGTTTCAAAAGGTGTTTTGGTCGCCTCGGGTTTGGTTGAGCTTTGATTCTGTTACCATCCTGCACCGCCATAGAACCGCACAGCCTAATATGGTGGGGGGGGGTCTCAAGAACTGAATTTAAAAACCTGACCTTTGACCTCTAGATGATAAGTTGCATTACTGTTTGACAGTAGAGAACGTAATCAAGCAAGCAGCGCACTGCGTAGATGACTGTATGTAGTTATTACAGTACACTAAGCGAACAATAAATGTCATAGCATAGTGAAAACCAGTATTGAATCAATTTTTCCTGTTGCAACGTCCACTTGTCATCATAGTCTACAGCATGCAGCACGAGTACAATATCAATATAATGCCATTTGAAATGTCTTTTGTCATGTTATCTATATTTTCAACAGGAATTGAAGCCCAGTGTCCCGTTCTGGGGTTACATTAAACTGTCAACCTACGATATCGCTGTTCATGAGGAATGCCTTATAAAAAAAGTAGAGCTGTGATTTACAAACATTAGCCTCTTGGGCAGAATACTCTTATCTGAATTATGTCAAGGCTTGCCAATGATGTGGAGCAGTCCGCTCTGGGAAGCCGTGCTATTATCTGAGGAAGCATGCGAAAATAGGTTTCTATTGTCTGATGCGACTGTTTTCATGCCGCGTCTTACCCCTCACAAACAAACATACCAGCGACAGCTGCACAGATTGCACTTAGCGAGCAGCCACTCAGGCTAAGCGGACAGAAGTCTTACTGAAATGAAGGGCACCTCAGGTAAGAGGCGGTGTCCAAGACATTTCCTCAACTATATTGGCTTAGATTAAGACAAACAAGATGGTTCCCTTCCAACTACAAGCTCAGTTGTGACATTTGCATCCATTTAGGTGATTGTAAGTGACAGCTACTGTGTATCGGCCTTTACTTAGTGGTATACTGTGGCTTTCTTCTACTTCAATTATTCAAGTCTTTGTTGGACGGAGTATTGCACCTCTCTCCCAGGCTTTTCAAGACAACATCATCTGATTTGTTACGAGCCACTCTCGTCAAGGAAAAAACTCCTGCTTAACACTCGACTAGTTACATTTTGATGTTCAGAACGATCTGGAGCTCATTGGGCTTTCAGGCTACACTGATTCTCTGTTGCACAATGGATTTGACTTGATGCTATTCATATCCTGGAAACACATGCTGTGTCTAAATAGTGATTCAAAAGCATATTCCAGATAGGGCAACAATTATAACATTACCATATAATCTGTTAAGAGTGTTGGCCACTGCAATGTTTTGATATTATCAGGGCCGCGCAGACACATTTTCCTACTCAGTTCATTGAGCATTTACATGCTGTTCTAAACACGTTTGAGGGCATCGTTTCTAGGAAAACAACCTCTATTGCACTGTGAATAATGTTCACTGCAAAGACACTATGGACGGAATGAAGTGCAAATAATATACAGTATATAGCTGCAACAATTAATTGATTAGTTACATTTTTAAGAAAAAAAAAGGTGAAAATTCTCTGATTCCAGCTTCTTAAAGTACAAGTGTGCAACAATTAGGGGGCTCTATTGGCAGAAATATAATATAATATTAATAAATATGTTTTCTTTGGTGTATAATGGCATGAAAATAAGAATTGTCGTGTTTTCGTTACCTTAGAATGAGCCGTTTATATCTACATAGGGAGCGGGTCCCCTCTCCATGGAATCCACCATGTTGCACCACCATGTTTCTACAGTAGCCCAGAATGGACAAACCAGACACTGTTAACTTTTCCTTCTGGGGCCAGAGTCAATAACGTTACTCGCTCTCGTCGCCGCCGCTCTCTCTCTCTTGCTTCACCATTCACTTCCGGCGCACACACTCTACACACTGGCTCTGCTCCATATAACCCACAACTGGCTCTAGAGAGGGGCCATTTGCGTTTTTGCATCGGACACCATATTTCTTCTACACGTTTGGCACACAGGAGAGGCTTCAGTTGGTTGCAATCTGCAACCTCATCGCTCGATACTGCCAGATCCTACACACTGCTCCTTTTAAATGTGAATATTAATTACATTGAATAAACAAAATAAGATATTTGAGGATGTCATCTTGGGCTTTGGGAAACACTGATTGTCATTTTTCACCATTTTCTGACAATTTATAGACCAAACAACTAATGAATTAATCGAGAAAATAATTGACGATGAAAATAATCATTAGTTGCAGCGCTTTTAATTAGTAAGATCCTCGTTATGTTTCATTCGATATATTTAACACAAAAGTAAGCTGCTCCACTCAGATTCCAAGTTAGCAGGTGCTCCATGAAAGATGTTGTGATATATTTTTTACTTTAAATAAATCTCCAAAAAGCATTTCCCGGGGATAATCAAAGTATTTTTCTGTCTTGTCTTTGGGATTATTTTGGGGAGTTTTGCTTTTTTTTTTGTTTGTTTACAAATTAAGTCTCCGTTGGGTAAACTTCTCTGCCTCAAGCTTCTTAATAGAATCACACCAGTGTTGTTGCATATTTTACCCTCAAACCTCATGCATTTCATCATCTGTTTTTTTTAATACATGTGAAACATGTTTTTCATGCCTGCTTTCTTTCAATTTCCATATCCTATGAAAATCCATTCGCTAGAGATGCGTGATCAATCAAGAGTGAACGATGTGTCTGGTTTTATTATTTCCAATGCTATGTCATTGTTGTATGGTAATGCAATGCAGACTTTTCAATCCAATCTGTATTTTCAATTGCATTAGCATGGGAAGACGCCAAAAATGGCACTTTATTCTCAATGATTTTGTATACAATTCATACGGGCGTAGTTGAAGCGTGAAGTGGACAATTTTAGCAACATCACTGACAGTACAGTCATTTTTTTGTGGTTGGACAAAGGGTGTTTAAAATGGACAAAGCTGATGAGGATAAAGTTAGAACAAAAGAACTAATTTGCAAGTTAATAGTGCTTAATCAGTTTGTCGCATTAGTGCCTGTTATAACAAAGGGATATGGGCAGAGGGATTTGGACAAAGAGGGTTTAGAGCGGATGAAAAGGCCAGGGCCCAGATGTGATAACATTACAGTGAGTTTAACATTGTGCTGGTTGAAGGTGAATGAGTATGGACTCTTTAGCCAATAATGTGGATAATTATGCCTAAATATACAGTAGTTAAATAATCAAACAGCTGAACGGAGGCAGGCCTACACACACATGCACACACACATGCTGAAATAGTTCACCTGACCAGCCATCCAGTAAATAGTCCCTGCTTGTGTTCAGACTAGAATATATTATAACGCTTATATAGCCATTCACAGGAGGATTATTTAAATAAAGCCCTTTTTCCCCTCGCAGGCTGACTAAGCGTTTTCAAAATCTGAAATCTGGCGAGAGAGATTTACAACCTGTAGCTAATATCTGAATGAATTCCCAACTTTTGTGGGATGCAGGCTTGATGCTTGATTCATTAAGGTGATGAATATTCAATTTGCAAAGATATGATCTTACTCTGCAAAAGAGCAATATTAATAGGGCTGGGATACATGCTCTCTTCCAAACACATATAAATAAATCATGACTCCTCCTCGGTGTAGGCAGAGTGTTCTGCAGCAAACATATGTAGCATAAATTACCCCATTACAATCACATCACGTCAGCCCACAAACAAACAGGAGATTTAATGATTTTCTGTTTACGTTTAGCAGGGGAAATGTAGCCGTTGTCCCTGTACCCAGGTAAAGGGAAAAACTTAACTGCAGTGTTTGAAAAATGTAGGGGCTTCCATAACATTTTATTAGAGTTGTTACTTTGTAATAGGATTGTTATTTCCTAGGTGTAATGTGATATAGATTGGGTTTTCATTTATCTAGAGGTTTTAATTGCCCCAACCTTGCCTCTATAGAAAATCAGCATATGTTAATGGGATATCTGTTTCACCCCAATAAAGCAAGGTGATCCGACATTGTGGCGCTTCCTACAAATTGGAGAATGTCAAAAGAGTGATAATGGTCAGTTTTCAGATGCTGCGGCTTCACCTTTAACTCAGGTAATATGATGACAATCTGGTGAGGCGGACATATATTTTAAAAGACATAAACTTGTCTCTTGTATGAGAGATCACTTTCATTACAGCTCAGTGAGCAGCTCTGGTGGCAACAGGCAAACTACAGTGATGGTTCAAAACAGAAGCATCCAACAGATGGCATTTTTCAGAACCTGCAATAATTTTCCTTTTATGGCTTTCAAAAACAAATGCAACTTAGATGAGGATTGGCGCGATCCATGGCAAGTGCAGATGGTGTTTTTGACTGTGAATCGATAATAAACTAGTAACCAGGTAAAACTGTTTTGGCACGATATGGTTGGCTGGGTGTTGACTCACAATTACCAGACACAATTGCTTAATAGAGTTGTAAACAAATTGTATATTTCTTTCTTCGATCATTTATGTGGTTAGTAGGGCTGTCAATCGATTGAAATATTTAATCACATGATTGTCTATAATTAATCACGATTAATTGCAAATTAATCTCACATTTTTTATCTATTCAAAATGTACTTTAAAGGGAAATTTGTCAAGTATTTAATACTCTTATCAACATGGAAGTGGGCAAATATGCTTGCTTTATGCAAATGTATGTATATATATATTACTGGAAATCAACCACACAAAACAATGACAGATATTGTCCAGAAACCCTCACAGGTACTGCATTTAGCATAAGAAATATGCTCAAATCATAACATGGCAAACTGCAGCCCAGCAGGCAACAACAGCTGTCAGTGTGTCAGTGTGATGATTTGACTATGACTTGCCCAAAACTGCATGTGATTATCATAAAGTGGGCATGTCTGTAAAGCTGAGACTCGTGGGTACCCATAGAAACCATTTTCATGCACACATCTTTAGGTCAGAGGTCAAGGGACCCCTTTTGAAAATGGCCATGCAGGTTTTTCATCACCAAAATTCAGCGTAAGTTTGGAGCGTTATTGAGCTTCCTTACCAACAAGCTATATTACATGGTTGGTACCAATGGTTTTCTAGTTTCATATGATACTAGTCTTGTCTTCACTCTTCACTTAAGCTTTTAAACCGAGCCCGCTACTTCCTAAAAATCGTAAGTTGTGTTACTGCATTAAAGAAATTAGTGGTATTAAAACAAATTTGCGCTAACGCGTTATTATCGCGTTAACTTTGACAGTAATAAGTAGAAGTACCTCATCATTTCCAGGTTGGGGTAGTATTCCCCCCTTTTGAGATTCTCTGAAAATCAGAGCAGGGCACCTCCCTACACTACAGCACATCTACAGTAGCTGTCAAAAAGAGATTTGACCGTTGGTGCCCTGCAAATTATCCTGTGAACATGCTTTGCAGTTGAAGGTTTCTACTGAGGTCATTAAGAATCTGGAGCAATACACCTCAGGCTCTATCAAAACCATAAAAATGAATCTTGTTTGATAAATATTGTATCAGGCGCTGGTCTTTCTCAAAGAGACCTATATGTTCTGCTCAGCCTGAGTCCAGCCTTTCATGACCTACAGTACCAGGGAGTTATTCATTTAATCAGAGCTGGGTATAGAAATTCATTTTTCTGAAATAATTATCCATCAGCTACTTACAGCTCCTGTCAAGACACCACTGAAATATGTTTCGATCTGATATCACAGAGAAATGTTCTTACTGATTCCAAGGCATGTAGGCTGCAAATAATCCATTTTAATAATATGAAACATGTTCTTTTCTCAAGTCTTATTACTAGTCTGGGGTAACTAAGAACTCCATGTGACTTAGAAAATATATATATACAGTATATCACTCTACGGTGCAGTTTGCTTACTGCTAGATTTACTTTACATTGAGAATGCAACTATACCCAAGATTTTAATGAAGATGATGTTCAGATCTACACATTTTTAACCCACTTGGAATCCAAATGTTATCGTGTTACACCATGTTATCTTAAGCAATTAATGCAGAAATGCACTGCTAAAAAGAGTAAGTGATTGCTGTTAAACTTGTCAGGTTAAAACAATTTGGTTAACCCTTTGAACTGTGCAGTAGAAATGGTCCGTCAGTGCCTACATTGGTATTTTTACTTATTGTGATGTAATTTCTTGGAGGATCTTCAAATGCTTAATATACCTAAACTCTGTAACACCTAAGTTAAAAGCTTAGGTAAGTCAATAAACCATAATAACTGATAAAAGTATTGAAATTCTGCCTTAAATACAAAAAAATATCATCAAATGTCACTAAATAAACACAACATATATTGATCCAAAAGATTTCTAAATCTAAAAACATGAACAAAATATTTCTTAATACTCCATAAGTTATTTGAATTATGTAAATTTCTTTGTTTTTCAGATGTGCTCATTTTTACGAGCAGAGTGCAAAGGCGTTTTAATAGATTCCTCTGCAATAGAAATATTTCTCCAGTGCCTACATTTATATTTTTTGTTTATTGTGATGTCATTTCTTGGAGTATCTTCATATCATATTTTCAATTCTGAATGTAGAAACATGAACAAACTACTACTCAACAAAACTAACATTTGAATTATGTACATTTCTTTTTAGTTTTTGACATACCGTATGCTCATTTTTATGAACAGAGTGCAAAGGTGTTGATAGTATGGTCACGTGATGTTCTGCATGTAACGTAATGTATTGACGTCATCACACATGTACAACGTGATGACGCGAAAGACAGAAAGAAGTCTTAGCTTTCCACTGCAAAAAGAATGAATGCTTTAGCTATTATGGTTTTTATTTTAGAAAGATTTAAACAGACAAACAACGATCTCAAAGGGTTAAAGAAGTATGGCAACCTGGTTTTGTTCGTGGTCATACTTTTCTCTCTCTCTCTCTCCATAATTTCACACATATTTTCTCACTCATATTTTCTCACTCATATTTCCTCTGTCTGTTGAATAGAGTACATCTGTAATAGTGGTTATTCAGTGTCTGCTGAACTATCATATTGTAAATTGGTCCTAGACCTCCCAAATAACAGGCAAGGTTTTTACACAACAGTCTGACTCAGTGCCCATAGCCTGCCATTCCAGGCACACCATCACTTCAGATGTTTGAGTCTTCATTTGCCATGACAACAGTGCAGAGGATAGAGCATGACACATCTTTGACAGACTGGGGAGTAAAATGGGCTTGTATGTGTTGTTTTCTTGTCACTCTCTGCTTTATGTAACAAACATCTATAAAGCCAGTGTTGCTTCTTCTTGCACGATCCAAATTGCTTTGCCGAGCTGATAATGGTATTCTATCCTGCGTCTGCAAACATCCGCAGACCATTAATGGGCTACTCCCTGGCTGGCTGTAACAGGATGCACCAAGCCAACTGGTCAAGTCACAGGGTGGAAATTAAACATTTTGCAAAAGGATGTGATGGAGCTAAATGCATTTCCCCTGTTGTGCTCAGTTACTGTGCTGTGCGAGTTGCAGCGGCGAACACACTCGGTTGGCCTAATTATGGGAGATCAACCCGAGTTGTCTGTTGTAAAAACCTGAAATTATTCATGAAAGTCTCGTCTTTAAATCCTTTAACTCAATTCAGATCACAGGCTAAAACAATGAGAAAGAAAGAGGCACTTCAGCTGCCTACTGTTCTGCCATAATCACCATGATATATTAAACATTACCAGTTATGGTAACGAGGTCATTAATTAAGCTAATTAATGCATGAATTAGAAAGTTTCTGTGTCAACATCCCTGCTTTTGCATAACCCAAGTGGTATTAATATAATCTCTGTATTGTACAGCATCAAGTAGTTACATAGGGATTTAAAGAAGATCTGTTTTTTTTTTTGGCATTTAATATGCAAATTTATGCAGAAAGGTGCTCAAAAATCAAATAGTCTACTTTGTAGAGGATTCCTGTGGCGTAAGAATGAAGTTCTTGAGTGATTGTGTTCACATGAATGTGTCAACAGACATGCCCAAGATGCTTTGTTCTGTGGTGCTTGGAGAACAAAAGACGGAGAATTATGAAGGCATGAGGTCAGAAAATACTGTAGAGCCGCTGGTCAAACAACCTCATGTCAGAGCATGCAGCAACGGTGATGGCTTATGGCCATGCATCAGCTTGGCCTGGCTCAATATTTGCACAGCTGTGTCTGGTCTGGAGCACATCAATGCAGGTCGGCCACCTCACTGACCACAGCGGGTCACCACAACGTGCAGACACCAAAAACAAACTAGCACAATCTGCTACAGACTCAGGTACTCGTGGGTGGGCTCGCATGAACATGGCGAAAAGTAAACACAACTCTGGGTGAACAGCAATTAAGAGTCACAATCACTTTGCAGGACAAATCCCAATAAAGAGCCAAGATTAAGAAGTATTGATACGCAGTTCCAATAAGTAAGGAGAAGCAGGATTGGTAAGAAAGATTTGGGGAAAGGTGTTATGGATTTTGAGTGGAAGAAAACAGCATGAGTACATCAGAATTAAAGCTTGAGGTTCATTAAGCTTTGTTTAAATTCTGACAATCCGTCTTTGAATCAGGTAACACAGCTCAGAAATATTCTTGATTCTTTTCTTGGACGAAAATGTCATATTATATAAGAAAGGCGAAGGTGGCAAAGGGCTGTCATACTGCCACTCAAAGTAAAGTTTGACATTTTTCATGTAAAATCTCACCTTGTACTTAAAATAAGTAGGCATTAACAGGACATGACGGGGGGGAGAGAGAGAGAGGAAGAGATTTCTAACCCTGACAGTTCATTCTTTGTGAGAAATATTTAATTTAATCTCAGAAGAAATATCCTACATGGAAAGTACTTCTATCTTTCCTTGATGGATCCAGTGCTTCATGTAAGTAAACACAAAAAAGGTATGGTGCACTGAGATCCAAGTTGCCGCTGTTATATTTTCTATTATAGTCATAACCTCACACATTAGTTTCTAACATTAGATTGTACATGTTGTAAAGTGATCTCATTGTGCACTCTGCTTTCTCCTCCTTTCTATCTCTAGACACTGGTTATGCTCTGAGGTTTTCTTTGAATTGTAATGAAAGCATTTGCGTCATTTATTTGACTGTGTCAGGAAAAAGTCCTTGGATGTAGGCTGTACTGTGTAACCATTGACGTAACGATTGGTTTTCAGCCTGTACAGATCTTCCACACAATAATGTCAGTTGCTACCCTTGGTAGTCGGCACCAGAAATGTAGTCACTTAAACGTATTATTATTTTCACATTTAAATTACATATTGACTAGGGCTGTCATTGATTAAAATAATGAATAGCGATGAATCACAAATCAATAACACATTATGTATGACATGGTTGGTAACAATGGATTCCTTATGTTTTCTAGTTTCAGAGGATACCAGTATCTTCACTCTAGCTTTAAAACTGAGCCTGCTACAACCTTCGAAAGATCGATTGCATTAATGCGTGAAGAAAATTAGTGGCGTTAAAACAAATTTGCGTTAAAGTGTTATCGCGTTAACTTTGACAGCCCCAATATTGACATATGCTGTCTCAGCTGTTGCTGTTGAGAGCTGCTGCTCTTCCTGCGGCAGCGGTGTCTCTCCCTTCTGATCTGAACTCATCAGCAACTCCTGACTCTCTTCCACCCCGCCACTTTCTCCCGGCCCTCACCTGCCACCACCTCCTCTCTCCGAAATAGTGGCTTGGTTCAGCAGTCTGTCTGGTTCTCTCCTGATCAACAGGATTGGCCAGCAGATAGGGCTGTATCAAATGCCATTTTGTTTTACATACGAAGCATTGATTGAGGTTTTCAAATTAATCTTTGAATGTCTGTCATGCTAGACCGCCCCGTTAATACAGATGCATGCAGTAGAGTAAACAGTTTTTGACCGCAGTGGAAAATGTTGTTTTTGAAAGGCTAAACGCCAACAAATATGGATTGAAGCAGAATATTTCATTGGATAAAAAAAATGGAAATGATTACATGTATCTTTTTTCAATAAGTTTTGACTTTTGGACTGCAACAATTAACGTTACAGAGACGATTCAGGGCTGAGCTTGCCATGTGTGCGTGTTTGAGAGGGAGGGGAAGAGAAGATGGAAGGTTGTAAAACTTGCACATTAAGATACTAATTGTAGCTTTTAAACAATGCCAAACCATGTCTCCTCTAAGACCACAGTCCCTGCTGGCATTTCATCAAATATTACACCACACACTGGGTTCGTGAGGTGCATTCCCGACCGAGCAACCAGAGTGGATACTGGGGACATATTGATTTCAGCAGTTTCTGAAAATATGATTAATGATTTCAAATGTCTCTTATACACAATTTTTAACCTTACGACCTAACCTACTTTGAAACTTCCGTTTAAACGTCAGGGAAATTAGATTCCTAACATCCCTAACGTCAGTGCATCATCAGGATTCACTGACCTCTTGATATGTTCTATTGTGTGCTTTGAGCCGAGACGTGCGCTGCGCTGCCCAAAGAAGACCTCTCGTGTCTAAACAATAGAGCCATAAATTTCCACATCATTATGAGCTATTCAGATGTTCCCCGATTGATGTGTGTATTTTAGAAGCCAGAGGGCCATCAAAGTCAAACATAAAATACAAATGAGATCTTTATGAACCCCATATTCATTTACAGTCTGCTGCTGCATTCTGTTTAATTTTCTCTATCTAACTCTTTATCCCAATCATGCTCCTCCAATCTGTTGAAAGCTTAACATTATACAAAACACAACAAACACGACGCCTTTTATCAGGTCATTAATCTGTGATTATATTTGCCATGTTTACATTAGGAGTCGACCGATATGTTCTTTTCAGGGCCGATACCGATCATTAGTAATCAACGAGACAATAACTGATATTTGGAATCAATATATAGTTGCAGAAAAAATGAAAGTCTTAGTCTCAAAATTTATATTAACACATACTCAAACATAAAACTTTATTTAGATGCATTTAAGCATGTGCTGCAAAAGATAAACCTTTCAACATTATCTAAAAGAGGAAAGAGCCGTTGCTCTTCCCATGCTGACACCTTCTGTGCATGTATTGCAGACGGCTTATCCCTGGTGTTGGTGGAGTGTAATACTCCCATACTGCACTTTTTGACCTTTTCTTTAGTGCATCTATCGAGAAAAGGAGAGCAAGAAGGGCAGGGGCAGAGATATGGACAGAAGTGAAGTGAAAACTTTCTTTGATCATGAATCTGTGTTACTGTATATCAGTGAAGTGTATTTACTACACTACACTGCACACTAACAGAGACAAACAGAGTGGCGGCGGACTCATATGAACTGGTCCAATGCGGGATGAATGCGCATCGGCAGGTCCGTGTTATATTTGTCTGGTGTATGCGCTGCATTTTTATTAGCTATGTTAATCTGGTCATGGATCACATCTCTCGCCCGCGTCCAGGTGCCGTCTCACTCCCACTTCCTCTCCCTACAGTTCTCGTATTCACACAACTGAAGTTACGACAAGTAGAACTAGTATTACTACAACAACGGCAGAATGTTACCAGCAGAATCACTGGGTGTTTTTGCAACTTCAGCATAGAGTATTGTAGTGTTTATTATAATCTTAGTAATATCTGCTGCCTTAAGTTTGACACACCCCTCGGGGCGTGACTGTTTGAGTGGTGACAACAGACAGAGACAGATAATTAATTTATTTTATTGGCTATCAGATGATATAAATAATGATTCCAACAATCGTAATAATGATGAATAAAGCAGCGGATAATTGGCTAGGCCGATAATTGGTCGATCCCGAGTATAGGACAAACCACTGTGACGGAGCACTAATAACAACAAGCATTTCCGGGTACACCACTGGTGGTTGATTTGAACTACAGAGAAATATGAAATTGGCAAACTTGTTTTTCTGTTTCTGTATTTCTGTTGTCATTTTCAGCCGTAACTGTAACATTTAAAGATATATAGTTTCACGTTGGTTCGACCTATGTGACGTTTCTGCTGTGCTTATTTTATGTAACGCGTTGCCTTGGTAGCATCTGATAAACCAAATCTACCCAACTGCAACATCTCACAGATGGTCAGACTAGCATTGACTCGTAGTTTTTGGCAAACTGAAGCCGTTATTTTCTTTAGTCAACAGGTAAATTTGGTGAAAATGTAATTAATGAGATGTGAAAACATCAAACATGCATTTTATATGAATCTCTCTCTTCAGTTGAGAGTATATACAGTAAGTTGTTCCTCGTCTCTGTTTGCTCAGCGCCGTTAAATTGTACGTGATGGAGTGGTGCTCTTTCCTGGAAGTTATTGTAAACAAACGGTAGGAGCCTCAGGCATGATCAGAAGTATTTTGCCAATGAACGTCATTATTTCCCAGACCGTCTGATAGAGCCTCACCAGCAGTCATAACTCACATACCTCAATTCACCAGCCAAGGGCAGGCGCCCAAGGTCACATTTAGCCTCAGGTCAACACAGTGCAGTCTACTACCACAATGAGGAACCAGTGTTCAGCATAAATCCTTCTGCTGCACGGTTGTTGAAGTTGTTAAAGTTAACTTTCACCACACAGACATTTCAATCAAATATAAATATGTATTGTATGACTATCTAGCTTTCATAATTTTGCCTGATAAAGACTTATCTTGCTCAGTATTTGTTTCACAGTCTTTAATTTAATTCCAGTTGAGTGGGTTTAGAAAAAGATTCCCCCCCTGTCAGATAGCATCACATTTAATTTTTTCTGAATTTGAATAACCTTTTCTGAAAGGTCACAGTTCTAAAACTTAAAGAGACGCTTTGAGGTACTTGCAAAAAAAGGGAAACCTTGCCAACTATTTGTTGTTTAAAGTATTATTTTATTGCCTCAGAATTTTAAACAGTTGTTTAAGTACCTGCATTGCCCTTGGGTTTCACACAGCATCAATAAAGTTACTCTTCTGGTCACAACTTATGACCACATAAACAAAATAATGTTGGGAAAACAATCTCACCAAAAGGTCCATCTAGTAACTGTTATGGAGCTTTGATTAAATGAGTTGTCATGGAATTGAAGATGTTCAAATGTCCTTTTTTTCTGAGCACTTTAAGGACTGAAGTGAAGTGCAATTCCACATCATATGATGAAGATCATATACGATTGAAAGCTCCATTTTTCTCAACAGCTGTTTCCAAGGTCAAAGAAAAACCTCAAAAAATGATGCATTTATTCTTCCTACTTTGGAAGTAATAATTCAGTTCAGCTATTTATGTGCTCAGCAGAAAACAATGTTAATATTCCTATTTCATTGTCACATTGCCATGATGGACACATGGTTGCGCTGATAAAAAGAAGTTGGGAGCAAACTGCATAAAACTAGATGCAGGTTTCAGTGTGATAAACCCTCAAACGATGCTGTGTGTTCATTTTTCAGCATCTAATAATTGCTGTTGCAGCTCCAGAGCACAAAAAGGTTAGTGAGGATAGAAGAAGTGAACTTTTGCTTGATATAAAGGTGTCTGCATTGTAATTTAGACCAGAGAAACATGATCAAATTTGTAATGGTCTACAAGTTTAATACTGAAGTTTACGGTCTATAGCCTTAAATAATAAGATTGTTCAGGATGGATCTCTCTTGTCAGTTTAGGATTGCCATTAAGACACCTAGATGTATAATACAGTGCAGTATAGCTACTACAAGTTCCTCTGGCACACAGTTGCAGATCTACATTGGTGTCATTACAGGCTAAATGTTACATCTAGGGCTGTACGATATTGGAAGAAAACTGACTTTGAATATTTCTTTTTCTGCAATATATATTGTGATATGAAATAAATACAGGAATATTCACCCTGCATTTTGTACATTTTAAGTTAACAGGTTAAATCCATCAATATGGTGCACTTATGCACTCAAAATTAAGAGGCTAGGTAAACAATTTTATGCTCTACTAAACAATTTAATGATTGAATATAAATGAATATGAATTGTAATGACACAGCAATAAAGTCACACCCACAAAGCAGGGTTAATGGAGACGGGGTCCGTGTTTCAAGATGGTTTGGGTGGTTTGCCGACATCGCCGCAGACCCCTGACGCACTGAGGACAGTCTGTCCAGGTTGACCGACGCGCCGGGAGCCCCATCCAACCCCGCAGTGGAGAGAGGGCGTAGCGAGCACTAAGTCCACAGCTCTGGGAATCGGCGAGGTCCGCGCGTCGGGTGCTGTAAAGCTCACTGCCGGAGCCACCTTCACCCCTGGTTTTTCCAAGCCAACATACTAGAGACGGTTGCGGCCCACCGCCATGGAGGAAATGTGCCTGGCGAACGCCAGCCAGCAATTTGGCTGGTCAGAGTGGCTGTTTCTTACCTGCCAAGTTGAGTCTCCTGAGCAGACACGGACCCCACACGTTGAGAAGTGTAGCAATATATACAGTTCATTATTAAACTGTGGCGGGTCTTCCTAACCTGATACGCTAGATTGTTTGTCACACAGAAACATCTGAGAAGCTGTCATTGGAAACCACTTTCAAAAGTACCATCTGTCAATCAAACTCTTGCAAAAGCCATTTGAGAGAAGAGCAAAAACATCTTTTCCATCGAGAAAAGCCTTCAATGCCGTTCTTTGCTCTTCTTTCAATAAAGAAATACCAGTTCTGATATAATAGATGTTCTTTAGGAGAGGTTAGGTAGAACACTGTATTAGTCGTGGGAAATGAGAGTTTTGGGAGTTTTCCTTTGTATCAAGCGACAAAAAAGTTGTAGCGTGACATGTTTGAGTTAGCTAATTTGCCGACATTGCACGTGCCTGCGATGATCGCAATGCTGATGCTGAAACGATATATCATGCAGCCCTAGTTACACCACATATCATTGAATGACATTGTATTGCACTGCATTAACTGCATACAGAAAGGGATGAATTGCCCTGTATCAGTCCACCAGCTCCATAAAAACATATCTGGATGCATCTCATTGTTGCCGGTGTATTTCAGACGTGAATCAAAATGGTCTCAGTGGGTGACATACACTCTGCGAGCAGACAAAGATACCATGCAAGCTGGTTACACAATCATAATTTTTTACCCAAACAAGTCTAGTGTCAACATCTTTTTAGTATTTTTGTTGTCCCGTGTCGGCTGTAGTGTATTCCTCTGCTGTCAAAACACTGAAAAACACAACAGATATGATGCTTTGTTATATAAACAGGTGTTAGAGAGACTTGTAGCATTGCTCTCAGAGATGCTGCAGAGAAGAGTTTTGACTCCCACGTGTCTTTAAGACATGCTGATGTTCACAAATCCAGACTGACTTTGTTCAGTGTCAGAGGATTTGCATGGGCTGTCCAAAATCAGCTCTAGTTTATCGGGTGTACAGCAACCCAATATTGCTCAATAACTATTTGCAATGACATGAGGATGCTACGAGGGGGAGTGGAAACGTTTCTGCAAAAGAGTGGGGATGAAAATAAATGAGCGGATGGAGGGGGTGAGAATTAGGCTGAATCTGCCATTGATTCTCTGAGGTACTGAACAGTTCACAGCATCTCGCAGAGTAAGGATAGAGGAGAGGCACGATCACAGGGAAAGCTGTTTACCTTTGATTTTCCTCAATCAGTAATCAGGGCCCTAGTATTGTCAATTATTTGTAATTTTTCCCTGTTCGACAGCGTGTAAACCTGTGAGATCCAATACAATACTGAGCCTAATAATGAAAGGCAAATCCAGACTTTATAGGATTACTGACTCCCCCATAAACTAGGAACTCAGCACCCTCCTGAGTGAATATTCTATTTTATAGGATTTATTTTGTAGCTACCAAAACAGAGAGTTCACTGCTTTGCTGAACCTAAGGAGATCAAATGGTAGAGCTCCGATGTCAACAGTACGCTAAGCTTTTCAATATGCATCACCTCGGCTGACACTGTGAGAGGTAAATCTGGAGAGCCATCAATACTGTGAGAGAGGGAATTGAACATGATCCAAAATGCATCAGATGATAGATCTCTGCGTGAGGGTTAAAGGGGATATGACTGTTGGCTACATAGATACAGAACAGATGCAAATAATGCCTAGGTTAATGTAAGCGTAGGATTAAAGATAAAGATCATGATGGGGGGGATTTCTGCAGTTGGCAGGAGTACGTGGAAAGATTATGATGTAGCTCAACCGGTGTTGGAAATTAACATTTTTGTACACCTGCTACTGTGTCTGGTGGATTCCAAAAGCACTCAATAGGTTATCATTGTTTTTTTGCCTGGAGTGAAGCAAATCTAGCGGCCACTTGCATATTTTACCAGCATTTGGCTTGTGGTTGGGAGGCATGATGGGGCCCTTCTGTGTGATAGTTTGCATGTTCTCCCCGTGTTAGTCTGAGTTTTCTCCGAGGTTCTCCGGCTTCCTCCCACAGTCCAAAGACATGCAAGTTCGGTTCATTGTTCACTCTGAATTGCCTGTAGGTGTGAATGTGAGCATGAATGGTTGTCTGTCTCTGTGTGTCAGCCCCGCGACCCTGAACAGGATAAGCGGTTACAGATAATGAATGGATGGCAGGTGGCTGGTGCTAATTTCCAACCCTGAGCTCAGCTAATTAAGAGAGATTTGATTGAAAATATATACACATTTGTTTTTAGGAGGGAAATAATTACAGATTGATGTGTTGCTGACACACCTCCCACCAACCTGAGTCAGATATAACATCTTAAAGCCACATGTTACCACTGATAATCCATGAAAAGTAGTTAGCGAGATTGCAGAGAAGTAGAAATAGATAAAAGTAATGGCTAAATGGTTTAAATAGCTAGCTGAGAGAAGATAAACAATTGAAGTATTTAGCCAAAAGTAATGGATAAACGGTTGAAATAATGACTTCAGATTAATGGATAAACGGGTGGAACAGTTGGCTAAAATGAAGGAATAAATAGTTGAAATAATCTGCTTAAAGCAATGGATATACAGTTAACATAATTAATGAATGTAAAAGTAATGAATAAACAGCTTAAATAGCTAGAAGTAATGGATAAATGGTTGAAAGGCCCAGCTTCTGCTACTCCAATTGGTAGTAGTAGGAATGCAAACTTGACCAAGCTGACTTAAGCGTTGTCCTTCAGTTGTATGAAACAATATCCAGTTTATGTAGTGTTACGTAATACAGTTTAAGATCAGTTGAAATGGCCACATACTGTAGAACCTGATGGGTGTCGTTGATGTAGGAGTACTTGAGCTCATCTGACACGGATGTGGGGTTTTGTCAGACAGAAACAGTTTCGGATCCACTATAATAGAGAAACCACTCCATTAAACTACATGCATCCCAATTTCATCTTTTTTTGTTTCAATACCAATCACAATATTCTTTATAAACTAATTGTGATGTGCACATTCTGTGGCAGTAAAAGAGTCAAAACAGTCTTCACTACAATGACAAGAGATTGACATTTGCTCATTATTTTATTAGATTAAGCCCACTCATTTCACCAACCCTAGAGTTTGTGAAATGAGTAAAATGCAAAATGGATAGAAACTTTTATGTGCAGCAACAAAACAAAACAGCAAAAAAAATGACAACTACAAAAAAAGACATTCATTTTCATTCAAGTTGAAGACAAACGTTTAGCAATTTAAAGATCTCACTCATCTTGTTTGGCAGAAATACACAGCATACTTTACTAGCGCTGATTTTTATTGAAGCATCGACTTCAAAATGCTATTCAGAGAAGAAAAGAAGAAGTCCTTTCATTTTTTTAACTCCGTTCCATTTTCTTCTTTGTATTTGAAAGTTGAGCCCATATAACAGACTCACACCGTTTCTTTCCTCTCTACAAATTCATCTTTTTCATCTTAAATCAAATCATACGAGATGTCCCATAGCAGCATGAAGACAGGCTGACTGATTTATGTTTCAATGCCTCTTTTCATCTAAGCACATGCTGTTTGCATTCTATAGTGTATTCATTTATAAGTCAGAGACATTTCATGCTACACATGGTAATGTTTGTGCGTAAGGTTGTGGACCAACGTGTAAGAACTGTTTGCTTTTCCCAGAAGTGGAGGTAATTACCATAGCTGGGAGGGATGTGGGTTTTCTTCTCCTTTACGTCCATATTTAATTCCCCCCCCCACCCCCCCTCCTCTCCACATGAGAAAATATGTACAATATGATGGAATGACACACATTAGGCTTATGGCTTTGTGCCTCAGAATGGCATGTGTGGGCTGCGCTAAAGCAGGATATTTCCAAGTGTATGAATAATTTTAAGCTCAGAATGATAACATCTAATTAAATGAGTCAGTGGGAAGGTCTGCTTTACTCATTTGTCTGGATGCCTTTAATGCCAGAGCCCATTATTCCACGCTAACAGGGCTTTTTCCTTGCTTTGATAATATTGCTAATGATAAGGTATGTAACCTATATTTGCCTACTATACGTTCGCTTTTACTTGTTTTAATGGTTTGTTTGCACTGTCATACAGAAGTGTATTTCTATATAGGCCACAGTGCAACCGGTTTGTTATTAGATGACAGAGCACCAGAGGGGTATAACAAATGCTATCTCAAATGTCGGAATATGCACCAACATCCTCTGCCATGAGTTCCTCTGTCTGTCTTTCCAAGTCAATAACATTCTCGCTGCATTGAAGAAAAATCAATGTGTGCGAGGCATGATGGTATTGTGAATTCGAGACACACCGATCTCCACTGCAGAAATGTCTCCTGATGATTCAGGACTGTTGCTGTGTGTGAAAATTGCACATCATCCCGCAGACAGAGAGTGAAGGATGCAAAAGAAACAAGTCAAGGTGAAATCAAGCTTTTTTCCGACACCGCCGCCGCGTATGTGTGTGAAAGCGACGCGCCTCCTCTCCCCCCTCCGCTTGAGACGCGCACACGGCAAACATGAAATAGACAGGAGATGAAAAAAGAGAAAACATATCAACTGCTCTCTGTGCTTTCTCTACAGTCATGTCAATATGAGGGTAAGTGACTGTTCAATATTCTCCACCGACCTCCAAAATGATGAGAGGGGGGTGATGTAAGAGTTACAACTGCTGCAGTGTATTAGAGAGAGAGTTGGCGCAGAGAGGAGGGAAGGGAGGAGCGAAGGAGGAAAAGAGGGGAAAGACAAACTGACAGACGGATTCAGAGACAAAGAGCAAAGAAAATATTTAGTGGAAGTCTTGGAGAAGACTGTTTACATGGCTGTTGCACTTTAATTTGCTCCTAATGCACTCCCATCTACAGCCTGATCAATTATTTATTTTCCTTTTATACTTAAGTCACGCTATTTAGCGAGATTAGAAAAAATCAAAACATTAAACGCCTTTGCTTTTTTCAAGCTCTTCAATTGACTTCATGATGAATGCAGGCTTATCAGACACCCTCTGCCCACACTGGTTGTACGGAGTATCAGATCACAATCCACAGTCAATGGCTCTCTCCTATACTGTACAGCTACTCATTCTCAGGGGAAAACTCCTACACACTTATTCAGTCTCACAGCGGTGGGAAGATGTGTGTTGCATTAGATGGGCCGAGGTGACCGTTTGATAAAGCGCCGCTCTTGAACAAAACTCGTTAATGGAACGTGATGTTGTTGTGTAGGAGGACATATGGAGTGTATTGTAAATGGCGAGCTTTTGCGGGAGACAGTAACAGGATGGTGTGAGCTCTAATGCGGTCGTTATAAAAGAGAGTGAAAGCGGAGATTTTCAATTTCATTTTGTTAAAGTGTGTCAATTAGGACCTGGGTTGCAGTTGGGATTGTTTGAACTGTAAAGGTTCAAGACAGTCAGACGGCAGCGGCAATACTGTTTTGAGGAACAACTTTCATTTAAAAGAAATAATAAGAAAACAACTTTGACATCAGTGGGGGATCCTCGGCCTCTTCACTACATTTTGAGTTTGGCTTCTCATTTGTGCAGTGGCTCAGCAGTTGTTGAAGGAACTTCTGAAACGATGTCTCATGAGCTGTTTTTTCAAGTGAAAAAGTACAATTGAATTACAATGAAACTGAACTCCAGACAGAAGAAAGTCTATGGGGAAAAGGGGACACAAAAAGAGAATAAATCAAAATGCCACACTAAATGTTGAATGTTTGCTCTCTATCCCGAGAAGTGTAGCTCAGTGGCTACCACAGGTCAGAGTGATACCTCTTCAGGGACCCATAAAGAGATTTGTCAAGGCCCTGTGTCTCGATGTCAAGTGGGCGTTTAAAGGGATCGAGCTTGCTCCCTGACCTGGCATACTTGTCTTGTCAGCCTAACTCAATAAAGCCTCCACCATCAGATTGAGTCGAGTGGGTTTGACTGATTTTTGTGGTAAAGGCCTGTAGTTGTAGCTATTCAGCTGAAGTGTTTTTGAATTCACTGAGGAGAAAGTGACATCTATGGAGATTCATTGGGTGTATATCAAGTCTCTCATTTGATATTTCCTTGCTCCTCGGTTCCTCGAAAGTCTGTTTGTCAGCAAGAAAAACTTTTTACATAATTTATCGTCATCTCCATTCACTCACTTAAGGGTGATGATTCCTGAGCGTCAGGTTTGATATGAGTTCCATAATTAATAATTCCATTTAGCCAAAAGACATGATAATCATATTTTGGGTTATTAAATAATGAATTCACAATCAGAATATCAATAAATACAGACACAAATAATGAATAACTAATATAAAACACATTCTCCCAGTAGAAATGGTTTGTTTGCCTTTAAGCAGGACACAGTACACAGTATAAATACAAAATGCAGGTTGTTATTCATGTGCAGGTGTTTGTTAAACAGGTAACGGGCTACAGAGAGAAAACACTGATAGTGTGCCTTTATTAGTATTACCACAGTGCACATGCGTGCAGACGATAGACTGTATATAAAGATCGACGACATGACCGCTCCCTAGAAGTGAAGCCAAAACCTCCCAGTCGCCCCCTGGTGGCTGGCTGCAGTATAGGTCATATATCCCGCGTCCTCCATGTTAATGGAAGGGAGCCAAACTGGAGCCATTATGGGCCAAACTAAAAAGTCAAAGTTCGCGTCAAATAAATTTTTTCCAGTGATGGTTTCTGTAATTTTAGGTACAGTAGATCTCATCACGCTGATATTCGTTCAAGTGTTAATTTTTCTGATAAGATTGGTTTTAATTAGTTATTTGATGCCATAAAAAGGGGGTGAGATGTCATGATTGACAGCTGCTCTGAGTGAAGTATTCGAAGCCGGAGGCTCAGGAATTGTACAAGGGAGGAGATGTAACTTTAACTTTCCATAACCGTCACGAGTCTATGTAATCGAACATGTGTCAATTTAATCATAAATGTGGTTATAGAGATATTATGGTTTGTTGTCGCCTTTCTAGCAAAATAGCTATCGTGGTGCTAACGTAACAGCTATGCGGCTCACTCTAGCAAACTGCGGCTGTGCTCGGCTCATGATTGGCT
>CAKAOH010023366.1:0-48174 GCA_916701665.1 Sebastiscus tertius
GAGCGCTACACAAACACACAGCCCCGCTGTCGCACATCGACATCATAAGATAATTGAAAGTACCAGTAATAAAATTGGGTCGTACTGTTTTTAACAGCAGGGTATTGCTGGTACACCGTACAACACTAACTGCATTTTCAGAAGCTATTACTGATACTAAGAACAATAAACACGAGCTTTTGTTATCAAGAGTGTAACATGTAAGATTACCTCTCTAAGCTTCCTCAAGTTTCCGTTAGAACTTGCAGAGAAAATGAGTCATCTCACTTATCTAAATGCCCTTACTGGCAGAACAGTTTATTAACAGACAGCAAAAGCTTGATTCTGTCACACAGGTGATAGATTGACAACATTATCAGCCCACTATGTGTCCCCTGAAAGCAAAGCATGAGATCACACAATATCCTCTTTAACCTGGAATTTGACAAGCCCTGGCAGATGTTTTTTCATTAAATTAATGTGTGATACGATCATTTCATCTAGAAAATGTCAAAATATCGGAATGATTTACGAATGCGGGATTTAGGTTTCTTACCTGGCTGGACACGAGTGGCCTGGAGAAAGTACCGCAGTGCCTTCGCATAATTGTTTTGGTTCTCTAGAGCGTGGCCAACATTATTCCACAACTTGGCATTGTTCTTGTTGACCTGAAGAGGCAGACGCATTAAGAAACATGACATGACATGAAAACAAGCTTGTTTTTCATTCATCACTATCCATTAAAAGACTCATCCGTTAGACTGTTTAATCCTGCCTTTTATCAGAAAGTGTCAAAAGATTTGTTCTAACTTTGGAACATTGAAAAGCAGCCAAGACGCGCTGGCAAACGCTGCCTTAATTGTCTATCCAGCTTACCTTCAGGGCAGAGGTGAACAGAGTGTATTCTGACTCCCAGTCCCAATTCCTGTTGAAAGTTTTCACTGCATGTGTAGTTAAAAGCACCCCAATTATCAACCAGGAAATCTTCTTCAGGTGTCTACAAAGGAAAATGTAAAAGAATTTCAAATTATATTGCTTTGGTAATACTATAAAATAAAGACTTCAATTTGTTAACATTTAACATTTCAGATGGCCTGGTAATTTTGGAAGTAGTATGACTGTGAATCGAGCGGACTGTCATCCAATCCACATCGACTCTGCCTTCCATAAACGTCTCTGCCCGTCTGTCAGCAGCAGCTCCTGGGGAGCTGAGTGGACAGCGGCTCGCTGACTGACCGCAGACAATCACTGAACCAAAATAAGTTTTCATGTAGCGAGGGGAATCTGCCTGGAGTGAAATAGGCGAAGTCACCGACAGACTGGGAGCCTTGATCAATCAATGTAGATACGCTTAATCAAAAGATCAAAACTAGGGCTCTCAATTGATTAAAATATTTAATCGCAAATTATTAACACATTTTTTATTTGTTCAAACGTACCTTAAAAGGAAGATTTGTCAAGTATCTAATACTCTTATCAACATGGGAGTGGGCAAATATGCTGCTTTATGCAAATGTATGTATATCTGTATTATTGGAAATCGATTAACAACACAAAACAATGACAAATATTGTCCAGAAACCCCCACAGGTACTGCATTTAGCATGACAAATATGCTCAAATCATAACATGTCAAACTGCAGCCCAACATGCAACAACAGTTGTCGGTGTGTCAGTGTGCTGACTTGACTATGACTTGCCCCAAACTGCATGTGATTATCATAAAGTGGGCATGTCTGTAAAGGGGAGACTTGTGGGTACCCATAGAACCCATTCTCTTAGCTATGACATGGTTGGTACCAATGGATTCCTCAGGTTGTCTAGTTTCATGTGATGCCAGTATCTTCAGTCTAGCTTTAAAACTGAGCCCGCTACAATCTAAAAATCGTAAGTTGTGTTAAAGAAATTAGCGGTGTTGAAACAAATTTGCGTTAACGCGTTAACTTTGACAACCCCAATCAAAACACATATACAGCCCGATATTTGTGATTTAAACAGCTGAATACGCAGATTATGCTTCACTAAACGCAACAAAAAATAGACGTGATTTTTTTGACACGTGAGTGACATTCAGTGGGGATCGGCTGTAAGGGGCCGTGTTCTTCGAATCAATAGCTATGATGGTCTGCACCTCATCTCGAAAAATAAAGGGCAGGATTGTATCCACTCAAAATTGGAGTAAGCCTGTGGTAACAGCTGCCTCTTGTGAAAAATGTGCTAATAGAAATTATGTGTTCTGGTATTCATGTTTCCCTGAGGCACAGGGGGTATGAGTAATTTGTTTTGATTGTTTTTATAAGTTTTATTATATTCGAGGTAGTAATATCATTTTGGACGAGCACTCACCCTTTATGTGAGACGATCTTGAATCCATGTGCAACAAGGATACAGAAGCCCATACTGGGCACATAAAGGACCCTCTCTGCTACGACGAAACCCACAGGGAAGAAGAGGTTGGACGCAGGAATAAAAGGCAGGACGATAAAAGACAGGGCCTGAAGGAGAGAGACAAATAATTATTAATGAATTACTTCATTCCATCTGACCCATCTTATTTCAATGCACTAGTAATTACATAGTAAAATTCAGAGATAAACAAACTATTAATATTAATAATTCCACTAGGGCTGAAGTGATTAGTCAATTAATTGATTATTTGATCGACATATTATTAATCGGCAACTATTTTGAAAATATAACTAAATATTTTAGTATATTTTCTGACAAACAATTCTCTGGTTCCAGCTTCTTAAATGTGATGATCTGCAGCTGACCTTTGTCATTTAAGATAGTAGACTAAATATTTGTGTGTTAGCTCAGACAAAGCAAGCAAATTCAAGAGGTCACATCTGCCTCTAGGAAAGCATTATAAGGATTTTTATTTTAAACATATATAGACAACGGGATTCATTTATTAAAATTAAACAATTATCTCTGGATGACTCAATATTAATCAAGATAATCATTATGTTCCTGTCCTAGATTCAGATTCTAAAAAAGCAGCTACATGCAAAACTAACGTGATGTTTCAGTGGTTAAATCCGATATGAGCAGGGGGGCTACTCAGGCTGGCGGAAGCATGCGTGTAATGATCTGATGCCAAGAACAGATATGATACTGTAGGATGTTCATCCTCCTGCACAGGCTGGAGCCTGAGGGTTTGTCCGTTTTTATATATAGAATCAGTGCAATCAAAAGAAATAACAATCCACGTTTTATACAGTGATCTGGTTATTAAATAGCGTCTTGCTGTGGGAGTTACATGGCTGATTATGTGGGATACTGGCAGGGGAAGTGGTGACCTGTATTTGTATTACTTATAAATATATACTTAGGTACCTTATTACTCACTTATAACTTAAATAAAACCCACTGGAAGTTTAACTTCTTAACTTTTCAATTGCAGTGACTGGAAAAAAAAACACTGACTCCTACTTATTTCCCTATAAATGTCATAACGTCCCTATACTATAAATGTCATATAATATGTCAAGTATTCTGATGGAGAATCCATCCTTAAGCTTAAAACCCTACAGCGTGTGATTTAGATGTAGTGTAGAGACTTAGGGCCTCATTTGTTAAAGCATGTGAAAGTGGCACATGCTTTTAGTTTGCCGTTTTGATATTTTTTGTTTCCCATTATTAAAATACGTACTTCCATATTAACTCGAGCATAATTAACATATACAAAAAAATATTTTCCATATATGAAATTAATTATTGCTAACCTCCTGTTGACTTAACCACTATGTAAGTTCTGAAGGAAAACACTGCTATAGAAATGATGAAGTATTTACTACCAACATCAAAGACTTTATCAAGCCCCATAACAACGTCTGACAAAATACTGAAGTGTGAACCAAGATGAAGGCGATTTTAAAGAGTTTTCAACTTGTTCACAAGCTAACAACTGACTGTAGAGTAGAGCTAACATTTTGAAATATCAGGTTTTCATTTAAAGGTTCTCTATACGATATCCAGAACATGAATATAGCAGCAGACAACTATTGTCTATGTGAAGATATAGAGGAGTAATGTCTACCTGAGCAGAGAACGAAGTTGCTCTCCCACTGTGTGTGTTGTAATCTGAGCTTCTCTGTTCTTTGTTGACATAGCCGGGCCGGCCACACGTGCTTTTAGTGCATGTTAGTGCACATGTGAGCGTGCCCCACTGATCTGAGCTACTGTAGAAAAATGGCGAACTCCGTGAAGAGGAATCGCTCCCTATGTAGATACAAACGGCTCATTCTAAGGTAACGAAAACACAACTATTCTTATTATCAGGTGAATATACACTGAAGAAAACATACTTATTAATATTATGTTCCATTTCTGCCAATTGATCCCCCTATTTGCTACACACTTCTCCTTTAATACATTTTTTTCCTTTATATTATTTTATAGATCAAACAACTAAATGATTAATCAAGAAAATAACCAGAATATTTGTTGCTAACAAAAATAATTGTTAGTCGTAGCCAGAGTGCACAGCCAGCAGCCTCCATAGGTAGGAAAAGGCAGTTCAGAGCAGGCCTCCTTAGTGGACAGCACTAAAACAATTTGTGTATCAAGCTCCATGTGAGACAGCTGGCAGCCTTGCACTAAAGCTAAGTAGGTTGATGTGGTATGATATTGTTATGCAACATATTCCAAATGCTCTTAGCAAACCAGAGTAAACACTGCAAAGCTCATAATTCAGTTTATTTTGTGTTGATTTGTGGTGCCCTTTTCTAAACTGAAGCTAAGAGCAATACTGTGAGGAAGTTTACTGACCTTCAAGTAAGAGAGCCATGGGCCTGTTGCACAACAGATGCTAATTTGTTTCTGTGTGCCACTATGAACAATCACTACTCGCTCACGTAAGAGCTTATGTTTTATCTCTCCCAATTGTGCTTACAGATATTGCCCTATTTTTGTCATTTAATTCCCTCTGTTTGCTAAATTAAAAAAGAAATGTTATTAGATTTGTTAATGATAAAGTTGTCAAGCATGTTCTGCAATCCTTATTTTGTCTGATAGTGATTCAACAATGTAAAGTAGCATACGTCACACAAATTATCAATAAAAACAGACAAACAAACAAAGATGAGAATCGAAACAAAGGTACTAAAATACAGACGACACTAATAAAATGAGTTTAGCAAGTAAAGGTCATTTTTAGCATCTGCTAAAAATGCTCTGATCCGATACTCAATTAAGTTGGATAAAGTTAAATTATCTGCAGTTTGTGTAAAAGGATGGATGTGGCTAGTGAACATGAGGAACCACTTTAGCTCGAGTTTCTTTCCCGGATTTGACCCCTATTTATTCTTTTTAAACACAAAAAGAGCTCTTTGATTTGTGAACTATTTACAGCTAATGAAGCTATTCAACCAAATCTGAGTAGTTCAAAGTGAATATACCCTTTTTAGAAATGGTGGGAAAAAGAACCTGCCAAGTGAAAGCTCCATAGAGTAATGCACAATAAAAAAAAGATTGGAAGTTCGCCAAGCCCTATTTTGATTAACAAGGATGGAAAAAAATGTAACATTTGTTTTACACACGTAGTTTAATGAGGTTTTGTTCACGGGTGTCCTCGTTAACCAATCATTAACCGACAAGATTAGTGCCTTGCATGCTGGGTGCTGTGGTTGAAGTGCCAACAAGCCGCCCAGCTGCAACAAAACCCTGATGCACAAACATGTTAAATCTGTAATTCACTGCCAGCTGTAGTCTATGCACAAAACAGGCCACTGAGTCCCCAGTTCACCCGTACACGAGAGTTAGCAGCCACTATGTTGCGTGCTTTGTTGTGAACACATGCAGCCACTTTCCCAATAAGTCTCCACCACATCAATTAGTTGATTCGATGAGTTGAATTGTGTCTGCCTGGCGTGCTCTGTCAGGGTTTTTAACAGTGTATTGCGAGTCCAGTGGCACGCCGTGTGTGTTACAGTGAATATGAATTTAGCAGAAACGTTATAGCTGTGAACGTAGCAGTGCAGTGTGTGCACAGTTGTGGGTATTTGTTGGTGAATAAATGCTGCTACTCCTCAAGACCCAGGCCAAGTTCCTGTGTCTTGCTTGCCACCTGTGATTAAAGTCGAGGGGTTAGCGATAACTTTGGCCCAGGTTCACTTAAGGTGGGCTGACCTTTAAAGGTGGACCTGCCATTTTAGTGACATTTTTTAAAAATATTTTTTAACTATGTAACTGATAGCATTAATCTGTCAAAACAGTTTAACGGTTCATTATTAACATCCCTTTGTTACACGGCTTTGTTGAATACTTTCATTCTGCGGCCTGTTATTTCTTTATAGCACACTGTTGCTATGTATAACAGACCGTTTCTATGGACGCAGTTCTGGTCTTGGACTCTGAAAGACCATTTTTGTGTTAAATCATTAATTTCTTAACTAGCTGTGTAATAAGCGGGATAATGTACAGCGAGCTGGTCATTGTTGAGAAATAAACCCCTTTGCGTCGGGGTCCTGCATCACCCTGCCGGGGTTTATCACTGGCTCGCTGTACATTATCCTATACATGGTCTAAGGCATAAAGAATGTTTTTTTCAGCTTCAAATTATATTTATTATGGATTATGGTGTGTGACTTTGGTTTAGTGTAGCAATGCTGCTGTTTGGGTATAAAATATAGTCTCACCATGATGACAGTCTTGGCAGAGCTGTGTCTGTAGCGCAGGCTGTGGTAAGCAAGCAGGCCCAGGAAAGTGTAGAACCCCAGGGTGGCCAGGTTACGGAGGTCTAGGAGGGACTCCACCAGAGGGATGGTGCCCATAGTCCAGTCGCAGCAGAGCTCAGAGGGATTCAGCAGAAGCCATGCATTCACAGGAAGTAGGTAGTTGAAAGTCAATTGTCTTGTGGGAGTGGAGCTGACTGCTGCCGGGTTATCAAATCTACAAGAGAGGACACAGAGAAGAAAGTTGATCTGATCAATAAAGCATGGGATGGTGGGAGCAGGAGAGGGTAAAGATATGTGGGATGTGGTATACTGGCATGATGTTTGTGAGGAAAAAAACTGAGAATGCAGAAGAAAATGATAAAGATAATTTAAAAAAACTGAAATAAAAGAAAAATCTACTACAGTCTACTATATACCAAATCTACAGATTTTGCACGGCTTGAACTGCACTATATCTATGTAGATCTATAAAAACAGTACCTATATACATATACTGTACATATGTATCTCTAAATCCATCTTTCCATAACCACATCTAATAAATCAGGAGGGCAACAACAGCAATGTCATATTCATGTCCAGTGCAAGAGATTGATGCATTTTATCGTTTACAATTGTTTACATTTAAAACATTTTTACATTTAATCTGATACAGGATTCCCTCGTACTCTCTGTCATCATGGCGAGCCCACATGCTCCCCATAGCAACCATAATCCCAACAACACCGGCTGGGAGATGCAATCTCAATGTTTTGCCATACTGTACAGCCTGTACAGTATGTAAGGCTAATCCAGTCCGGTTCCTCTCTATAGTAATGCTAAAGGAAAGGCCATCTAAAATGAAAAAGGCCTATTATTCCCTTGAGAATGCACTTAGCAAATTATTAATGTTCCTATTGAATAATGAGATACTTTGCATTATATTTTGATGGAGGAAAGCTCAGATAATGTCCAAAATGGAAAGAGGTTACCCTCCGGAGTGCATGAATGTATGTGTTGTAAATTACATAGCAATCTGCCCCATTACTTTTTGTAGTGTATAAGTAAAAATCAGCCTAAACATAGCACTAAAGGAAATGTCAGGGCTCAGAAAACAACATTAGGATCCATCTTCTGGTGACCATAATGTCATCCATGGCAAATTTCAATCGACATTTTACACTAATTATTTACAACACTTGGTCGTGGAGCAAATTTCTGGTCAAGGGTAAAGTCTGACATTGTGGTTTTGTGGCACTCCTAATTGATTAGAGGGTCTTCAAAGTCATTAGGAACCACTGACTTGTGACAATGAATATCCGTTCTAAAACCTCATGGCTGTCTGGCCGGCAGCTGTTGTGTTTTACTCTCCACTAGTGTGCAGACAAGCAATTAACCAAATGACAAACATTGTCGTCCTTTGACCCCATTACTAGCAAGGCGAAAATTAATTACTAAAGACTATAAAAGCAACTGTAATCATATAAGTGAATATATAGTAAAATGTAACCCATCTGGTGAAGGCTCCTACAATGAAAACATTTGATCTAAGAAAAAAAAGACAGCACTCTAAAATGCGAATGAAGACAGTTTATCCTGCAGTCACAATGGACATGTTTTGTCTATACAACTGCTAGGGACGTCCCCAGATCCTTAACTCGTAGGTCCGTCTCTCTTTGGTGTTTAAGTTAAGCACCTTCAGCCTGTATTTGTATTTAAACCGCTCTGGTAAAGCAGGTAGTCCAAACTTGTTTCAGACGACCACTTCTTTAGCAACGAATCCCAACCAGGATGGTGATAATCTAAATATGCAGTATTGTTATGGCTCGAATGCAGAAATTCTTCAGACAATCTGGCGTCGTCTTTAGGATTACGGCTAGAGGATTAGCACATCCAGGCTAATTGTCTGGAATTTTATCTCTGCGATCGAATGCCATCAGGTCGAGTCTGTGCGGAATCATGTACAGACAATGTCAAAATAGTTTAAGATTCAATCAGCACTTATTCAATTAAACCTATTAACATTTGGCCATAGACGTCGTGTTCTCACCGCTCACGTCATCAATTAAGATTAAGATACACCTTTATTGGTCTGCGGCGGGGACGGAAATAAATACAGATCAGTATAGAGAGGTACATAAACTAAAATAAGAACAGAATAAAAATAGAAAGTCGTTACTATTAGGGGTGTAACAAAATATTGATACACATACGTATCGCAATATTATGTTTTGATTTTTTAATTAATAGTTTATATGCAAAGATTTGTGGCAGATAGTGGCTGAGATTGCACAAAAGGTAGTGCTGGATGTTACAGGGACTGTAAAAAAGGAAACTGATTTTATGCATATGGTGTTGTGTTCTTTCTACTATGACAGATTTCCTAATATTAGATTTATCGCAATATATCGCTTTGCTTACGGCATCGCAATATATTGCATCGTAACCTCTGTATCATGATACGTATTGTAGCGCCATATTTTTGACAATACACAGCCCTAATTAACATAATATAGTATCATATGGTACATTGTGATGTCTTCCAGGTAAAACTTGCTGATTTTCAACCTCTCTATCTATCCAAGTTAGGGATGTGGTGTGAAAAATGCCTGCCGTTGTTGCAGATGTTCTGTGGGGCGCAACTGCAAAATCTGTTGTTCTTCCTGCATCCAGTGCCTTCATTTGACGTGACAGTGATGTAGTTGGAGTCAAGGAAGAACTAGAGGCTGCTATTTCAGCTTGGATTTCTTTGGGGGCTGAACTTCCTTGTTTTGTTTGCTTGTATTGCAAACTAGTTACGTTTCCAACAGCGAAGATGGCATCCCAAAAATTGAGTGCAGAAGATGTTATGGACGTATGGACTCGGATATTCAGACGTATTTATTAGTGCCAGAATATACAGCTGAGAAAATGAGAGAGGCTGCAGCGGGAAGGATATGGCCGACGGGCGCCACCCGTCGGTGTTTGCTGACAGCAAACACCGACGGGTGGCGCTTTTGCTGAAATGTCACTGCCCATAAATGTCAGTGTGGGCAGTGTTTGTTGGATGTTGTCGTCAACGGCAACCCCAAAGCGCCTGTGTGTGCGTTACTACTAGGGCAAAGTTCAAAGTTCATGCGATAATAACGCATTAAGGCAACTTGCGATTTTTAGGTTGTAGCGGGCTCAGTTTTAAAGCTAGAGTGAAGATACTGGTGTCATATGAAACTAGAAAAACCTAAAGAATCCATTGGTACCAATGATGTCATGTTTGTCACAAAGCAGGTTAAATAACGCTTCAGACATACACTAAATTTTGGCGAAGAAAAACTGGCATGGCCATTTTCAAAGGGGTCCCTTGACCTCTCACCTCAAGATATCTGATTTTGAATAGATAAAAAATATGCGATTAATCATGATTAACTATGGACAATTATGCGATTAAATATTTTAAATCGATTGACAGCCCTAGTTACTATGCATGAAAGTTTTACTCCTCACTTGGACAGAGAAAAACTTTAACCTTTAACCGACAAGCATATATATCCTATTACAGCATAAATCACATATCCCATTAATATGCCTCACGGGGATATTGGCATGTGTCAAGGGGGCACAGTATATATGCTACGATGCTCATAACTCAATGGAAGGTATTTGAGGAACAAAAAGATAAAAAACACACTAGATTTTCTCCTTCTAAATTCACTGTCATGTAAGAGGATTACAGGGAATATTTTTAGTTGGTTTCAGGTTGCTGTGGCTTTGGCCTTCCTCGCAACTGATTGCTTTCAACATTTGAGATCAAGGAATTAGAGCTACACATGCACAATGCAAATGTATGTACAGTATGTATAATTCATTTTCAGGCAGAACTGTGTGCACTAGAAAATAGTTCTAGGCCTGTAAATAACATCCATCTGCAGCAGGAAGTCAGTGGCCATGGGAAGATTTTCTACTTTAATCAAATAAAAAGACATTATGTAAACTATTACATAATCTGGAATAAATAAAGAACCCGGCTAGTATAATGTGTTTATATAATCCTGCAATCCATTTACATTCAAATCATGACTTTGACTGCATTCCACTGCACGTTAGTATCTACAAATGTCTTATCCTTTTGTGCAGATAAGATACAGCAGCTGCAGTGCTAAACTTGTAAAAACTGTCCACACTTGAAGATTTAACAACAATGCACTAAAAACAAATTGAATTGTCCTAAAAATAATCACATCGCACTGTTCGTAGCAATAAAAATGCCTTTAGTGTATTTGATCTGTAAAATCAATTCCTGATACACCAATAAAAAACAATGTAGTCGGCAAGCAGGGAGAAAACACTTTAAAGGTCTAAGACTGAAATGCAATTTAAGCAGCGTTTTGTTGCTGCCAATGGGATAATGCTGCCTACCTGGTGAAGACAGGAAGCTGGGACTGGATGACTTGGACCCTGATGATGACGAGCAGCAGGGTGCTGATGACGAGGACAATGAGCTTTAGCAGGGTTTGCAGGACGGCGTAGGGGAAACCGTCTTTACCCTGCAAAACTTGCCGCAGTGTGTCCAACAGCATGGGCAAGGTAAACTGAGAGAACAGCAGCAGGAGAAACACAGGAAGGAAGGGTCAACTCAGCATTATAGTGTTAATGGTTGTGACATACTTTCAGATTTAAATTCCACTTTTTTTTATACTTTAAATCAGTGGTTCTCCATCTATTTTCCTTGAAGCCCCCCTCTCCTCCCCATGATTCAGTGTATTAAATGAGTTAGCCTTTTTTTGTTAAATCAACTTTCTTTATTGAACATATCTCGTCACTTTCATTTTCTTCTGAAAATGACGAATTCGCCAAGCGTATGCAGATACATAATATGATCTTTTTTTGTAACGACTTACCATAATAGTGTTAAAGCCGAAATAGATTTTTTGTTATTGTGGTTAAATAAATATAATTTATGATGCTGTTAGATTACTGCTAGACCGCCCCGTTACAGTTGCAGGCCTCCCTTCATGTTTGGTAAGCAAGAGAGCAAAATATTGTTTTTGAAAGGCTAAACGCAAACAAATATGGATTGAAGCAGAATATTCTGTTAGATAAAAAACATGTTACCAATTTTTGAAATGATTACATCAATCTTTTTTCAAAACATTTTGACTTTTGGACTTTATAACGCTCTAGAGTTATTGGAAATGTTTGGATCACACGAGTTAGAAACAATCCTACGCACCACTAGAATCTTATTTCCCATGACATTAATCTGAACCCCCAAAACCGCCGTCGGGTTTGAAAGGAAAGGTTGTTAAGTAGAGGTTGTAAAAAATGTAAATGGTTCAATATGCATAGCACATGGAGCCTCAATTTTCCCCCCAATTTGTGGCCAGTTGGAAAAATGTTGTATTGTGTTTTCCATTTTTTGTAAAATACATTATCAAAGAAATTCAACTTCACAAAATACATTTAAGTTCTCTCTACTTCTAGCCACGATTGTGCGGTTTCCATAGAAGTGCAGGACTTCTATATTGCAGTGAAAAACGAGGCCACAGTCAGTAAAATGTGACAGGAGCTAAAAAAGTGCTTAGGGTTCAGAGGGTTAAGGCTTGTTTAGTGCTTGATATATATCTGTCTGATATACTATCTAACCTTAACCTAACCCAGGTGGCAACTGCTTGTCAACACTATCTTTAAATTTATGCTAAAAACGAACTCAATAGCAAAAAGCCAGCCATGTTTTCATGTAGCAGGTGTGACCAAAAGGAACAAAGAGGGACGAAGTTTTGGAGCCTTACCCCTTGCGCAACAAACACTTCATGGACACAGCAGATGCCGACGACCGTGATTCCCTGCTCCTTACACAGCGTAGCTGCAGCCACTAAAACAACGGTCAGAGCGATGGGAGCCCAAACTGTAAGAAAGAATATACACAAATAACATAACTTTTACACAACCTTTTACAATGGTTTGTCCATTATATACAAAGTGAGCGAATTCTTGGTCCAGATTTTCATGATCCAAATTATATAAGAAACAGACAATCCTCATCAATATGTCAAGTCGGGAAATGTCACATTCAAGCATTTGCACTTAAGTAAGTGGCCATCCATCACTGGTAAATACCACTTGAACTTTGCTACGCCAATGCAAAAAAGCCAGGGTGAAAATAATGGATTAACCTCTGTTTGCTCTTGTCAGCATGGAGGATGTTGTTGATCATTACAGGGAAATGGTAGTTATATGGATATATTTTGCATTAGCCAAGCACACTTTTTGCCAGTCATCCACCATGTGTTTAAGTGAAACATCACATTTCGTCCTGTAAACAGCATTATGGAACATCCCCCTAATTCCCAGTGTTATTTATTCTTTGTTGGTCAGTTAAGGGCAAAATCTTGGTCATAAACTTTGAAATATTGGACTTAGTGGCTTAATGAGAACTTCCTGAATGGACCATTAGTTTTGGTCTCAGTGAGGCTCATTAGGGAGAGAAGAGAAATTTCAGCCCTCAGATCTTTCAAAGATTCAGCCTCTGAATTGGGACACAGCTTAAAAGAGCTGCCAGGTGCCCGAGGAAATGTGTGTTAATAGACAGGCAGGCGATTCCAACACAACAACCTGCATAAATACAAACATCACCAAAGAATAAACAAAAGATGAAACTAGAGCCTGACCGATTTGTCAACATGGCGGATATTTTTGGCCCAATTTTAGCTTATCACACTGTAGATTTAACGGTATCTGTGTACCTTTTGGCCGATAAGCCGATATGTCTTGATAAGATTCTTTAATTACCTAATTTAAGGGATCCTTATCAACAATGGTGATGCTTTAAAAATAGGGCTGTCAAAGTAAACGCAATATTAACGCGTTAATGCAAATTCTTACACAGTCTTAAAGCTAGAGTTGAGATGCTGGCATCATATGAAACTAGAAAACCTAAGGAATTCACTGGTACCAACCGTGTCATACTAGCTTGTTGCTAAGGAAGTTAAATAACGTTTCAAACTAGCGCTAAAGTTTGGCAAGGACAAACTGTCATGGCCATTTTCAAAGGGGTCCCTTGACCTCTGACCTCAAGATATGTGAATGAAAATGGGTTCTATGAGTACCCACGAGTCTCCCCTTTACAGACATGCCCATTTTATGATAATCCCATGCAGTTTGGGGCAAGTCATAGTCAAGTCAGCACACTGACACACTGACAGCTGTTGTTGACAATATGATTTGAGCATATCGTTTTATGCTAAATGCAGTACCTGTGAGGGTTTCTGGACAATATTTGTCATTGTTTTGTGTTAATTGATTTCCAGTAATAAATATATACATACATTTGCATAAATCAGGCATATTTGTCCATTCTCATGTTGATAAGAGTATTAAATACTTGACAAATCTCCCTTTAAGGTACATTTTGAACAGATAAAAAAATGTATGATTAATTTGTGATTAATCATGATTAACTATGGACAATAATGCAATTGATTCGCGATTAAATATTTTAATCGATTGACAGCCCAAGTTAAAAAAGCAATATTGACTGAAATGTCAGTAGCTGATTTATTTATTTATTTATTTTTTTTAAATTGGGGGGACATTTTATGCCTTTAATTGGACAGCGACAGCAGAGAGATAACCAGCGATGAAGGGAGAGAGATGGTGCAACATGCAACAAAAGGTCCTCGCCAACCCAATCTCTTATAACCACCAGAATGCCCATTCATTATGTAAGGGATAATAATGTAAGGAGTATTGTACAATATCCCACTTAATACACAGCTACTTACTAAAGGAAGCAATAATTTGACAAAGTATTGATTTAAAACTGATTTTATTGCTTCTGCTAAAAAAAAAAAAAAAAAATCCTGTCGCTGTGTATGGAGATCAGAATTGTGTCCATAGCAACGGTCTGTTATTCATAACAGCGCTCAGCTATAAAGAAATAACACACAATAGAATGCTGAAATCGACCAATCAGATTAGAGTATTCAACAAAGCCGTGTAATAAGGGTTAGGTGAATTATAAACTCCCACATATCACATAAAAAAACCAGTACTGGTGTGGCTCTAGTTACGGTTACAGCTTGCTGTCATGGTTTCTGTCAGTTTGTTATGTTCAAATGTGAACAAAGAACTGACCCAGAGCTAGAGCAATTCCATGTGAATCCAATTAAAAGTTCAGAGGCCTTTATTATAGATGGTTACTGCCTGTTGCACAAACAAATTAAAGAAATTAAAAAGGCGCCAATGCGGCATAGGGATTTTCCTCTAAGTGCAGTTATAATAACAAATGCACTCAGGTGTATTCAATGACAACAAACCCTACCCTCTAACTGTGTGACCGCTTCCAGTACATTGAACACAAATTACCAACCACAGCAAATACAGGAACATTTTGCATTAGAATTTCATTAGTGAACACCGTAACAATGTAGATGTAATTACAGTAGACCTAAAGAAACAGGTGTGTTGACATAGATATTCCATTTTTATTTACCAAGCTGCAAAGTGGCCTGTGGCCCTGAGCTTGTTTGATCTTAACCCAACCCCTCCTGTTGCCACAAACATCCTTATTCACATGAACATTTCACACGACTGTGGTCTATTACTGCTTATTAATGAATAAGGAGGACTGTAACATTGCCAGAGGACTTCAAATTAATTGAATCATCAACACAATGGGAATTTGGGCATTGGTTTTCTGTCTCTGTTTTGAATGCTTAATGGATGGGCACATGAAAAACTACAATTACCGTCTTGCGGTTGTATACATCCGCCCACCCAGTGTAGTTGCAGTTTGCATCCATGTCTGTCCAAAACATCATTATGTTAAACATTTGTGTGAAATTGTCATAATTAGCATATGAATTCTTGAGTTATGGCCAAAACAAAGGGTTTTGTGAGGTCACAATGACCTTGACCTTTTGACCACTTTATTCAAATCCGTTCATCCTTGAGTCCAAGTGGACGTTTGTGCCAAATTTGAGAAATTCCCTCCAGGCGTTTCTGAGAGATTGCGTTCACAAGAATGGTATGGACGGACATCCCGGCAACATAATGCCTCTGGTCACGGCTGTTTTCGGTGCAGAGGCATAAAAAAAACTTTTATGACTTGAACCCAATACATCTCGGACATTAGACATAATTAAAGTGAGAGACCGGTGAGGTACGTTAGACTTACCAATGGAGTGGTCTGCACTGGTTGATTTTGTGTAGGCCAGGAAAGCAGCCAGGAGAAAGATAGAAGAAAGAAGCTCGGCTCTGCCAACCACACCTGTGACCTGGTGATAAAAAGTGACAACTGTCAGTACTGCAGCCCATCCATACTGTTCTGTTCATTTTAAGTCTCAGTGAAGTGCAGATTAAACTGTAAATTAATCTAAAAGTCATACTTGATGAATGCCACGCTGTTATAAATATTTAGGGGTCCACATTAGGGATGACCCAAATGCTTCAAAGCTTTGGCCGTTACCATGGTAATCGACCTCCAAATCAGTATTTTTTTTTTTTTATAAATCTCAAAATAGCCCATGAAATAATGAATAATCCCACAACATTAGACAGACAGACAGGCAGACGAACATGTCAACCAAGCTGCGAAGCTTTGAATACCTTCCAATATTTCTCACTGAAGCTTTGAAGCCCAAAAATTGGTATTCAGGACAGCCCTAGTCCTAGTCATCGATAGTGAGCTTAGTGGGCACACTATGGTTCTCTGTGAGAATCCGCCATTTCCTTCAGAGACTCCGAGTTTTTGGTTTCTGCTGGAATATTATGCTTTTTTTTCTAGAGCTAACATAGAGTCCATTTTATGTTACGCTATTACAAGCTGGTTTGGAACTCTAGGGTTCAAGGTTCAAATATTCCACTCGACGGCGAGACCTTTTTGAGCAGACTAGTATTCGGCAGGTCAACAGGATTGGATCTAACCCTTCTCGTGAGTTGAACCCTGAGTGTGTGCCATTGAATTCTGGTAAGAGATACAAAGTCTCCTTGTGTCAGCACAACTGTTATTAACATTCTTAATTACCGCTCTTTCAGTTAAACCGATTAATGAGCAACTCCTGAAGGACACCCACAAGGGCAGGGAGGCACTCAGATAACTGCATCATGTTTTTACATGTTGTAAAGTGAGACGTGTTTGATTGTAATTTACGTGGAGTGTATGTTTTGAGATGTATGCCTTCGAATTGTTGTGGTTCTTAAGAGAATGAATGGCTTTGTGATTGGCTGTTATATCTCAGGTTTACATTTGCACATGTGTTTTGTGATGTTTGGCTTTGATGCAGCAATTTCCCTTAATCCATGACAAATTCTCCCATGGGAGACAATAAGGTAATATTTTGCCACAGGCTCTCAGGTGTCAAAAGTGTCAGAGTTTCCATCCAGCACAGATAAATCCTCAAATACACCTCTGGTAAAGAAAAACACAGAATAACGCCCCGTTCTTCACTTTGAGAACTTTAGACACGTGTCTGCAATTGGCGTTAAGCAGAGTCCACATGTTCAGGCCCTTGAATCCAGTTGTGAAAACAGGTCCAGTCAAGTAAATCGTCTCAGTGGATGACGAGCGTATATATATCTCCATAAAGCAGCCTCTCTGTCATCAACACCTGTCATTTGTGTATATGATGACTGCCCTCGTGTGGAGAAAATCACATTCTCACTTCCACCATAACCTGGCCTGAATGCTTGGAAATAGACATACCTGAAAAACCACACATAAGGTCCCACAAAATGTTCTACAAAGTACTTTACAAAAGAAGTCTGTTGTGTCTAGAGTGTGTATCCCTTAAGAGGAGATAGGAGAGTGTAAACATCTAGATTCAAACAAGGCTCATGCATTGTTCTCCGACTGACCTACTGTTTGTCAATTGGTGGCAGAAGAAATAACCCACTGCCCATTTAGCTGAAACCAGTAACTAGTATATACATCACTGTGTCCTTTGAATGGTGTGGCCTGTAAATAAAACACTGCACAAACAGGATCACAATACCTACCTACACTTACTTTATCAGGCATTCACACCACTACACTAGTAGCTCACTTGATAAGCTGGCCACATTTCTTATGCAGGAGCCATTTTGCTACAAGGATACTCAGAAAGCATGTATGTCCCTGTGCTACATTCACTATTTTAGTTTGATCACATTGATTGCTGTTAAACATAGTAAAAGAACGGCATTATCTAAATAGGTATAGAGCTATTTATCATTTGTCATGGTGGAATGGCTGTCACAATAATCACAATATTGCAATGCTGCGCTATTGACAAGCCAACCGCAGGGGATCAGACCTATTATAAAATTACATAGAATTAAAATGCACGACTATAATGAACTTCCATGGCCGCCGGCAATTTCTGACAACGTGAACAAACACGTCACAACTCGTGAACTCGGAGCTTTCAGAAACTTTCCATTTACGAGGTTGTGAATACCACACGAGGGGGGCGTTCATATGAACTCTACTCATGAACACAATAAACACGACCCCATTTGAAGGCACCACTAGTTCTGCATTTAGCAATAAACAAATATTTCATTCGTTTTAAAATGGTCATCTTTTTCATTTAAAAAGCACTAAAATCAGAGTAAATGAAGAAATTTGCAACAACAAAAAATTGCAATAATACCGCATATGGCGCTGTTGAGCCAATCATCATCATCGCAGGGGAAATTCCTTCACTGCAACAGCCCTACACGGTGGCCCTAATAAGTTAATACACTGATTTGCTCACATAATAGGGGAAGATGGATTCACAAGTAACAAGGAAATCTCAGCAACATGCAGTGCATTTGCTTACAGACAGCCTTTAAATTGTCTTGTCAGTCCGTCAAAGCTAATTCAACAGAATGGTAGAAAGGCTGACCACAGTTTGGTTTGTTAATTTGGCTGAATTACTACAAATCTCATTTTCTGTGTGTGTCTGTAGTAGTTGGGGCGCAGCTTTTCAGTGAGGGCTTTCCCCCTAATGGTCATTTTAGACCCTTAATATACTGTAGTGGCGTACACTAAATAATCTGTATTTGAAGATGCCTGGAGATACTTCAAAAACCCCCCTGAAGTCTCCATTCAAAAAGACAGATAACGAAAAAAAAACACACTGAGAAAGACATGGGGACACACAGGGACTCTTTGTAAGCACTTATCATGAAGGGACCTTCAGTGCTTGGAGCATAACTCAAAAACAAATGATCCGTTCAGAGCGAGATTCCAGACGGAGATAACGCGAAGGGCATTTGCTGGACTAACTCTAAGGGCTCATTTGTGAGGCAAATTGTTTCCATTCAAGAAGTCTGAGAGACTCTGCATAGATTAGAGGACACCATGAGGAAGATTGGCGCAGTGGTGCATGCTGTGTAACAGTAGCACTCCACCCCAAGAAGCAGAATGTTTTCTTTGTTTTTCTACTCCGGTCAGGGCCTGTCTGGTCATCAGTTCAGCTGTGTTGAATAGGATGAATTACAAGTCCTAATTGGGGAAGAAGAGGCTCTTTAGACGGGCCCTTTAGAAGAGAACGAGATCAAGTTCAAATGATAAACAATAAGCAAAAGGTTTTTGGTTTCCGATCCAGTTCGATAAACATTGTGGTCCCGATAACATTCATGATAAACGGAAACAATAACTCATTATAAGAGATATGTATACAGCACAAAACAATGTCCATAGTCAGAGGAAGAGGACTGATAATCATTGCTCTATTAACAGAAGGGGTTTAAATGACAGTTGCAGTAGCTTGAGTTGACTTAATCCTGTTATAAGGGCGTTAATAGCATGCTGTGTAAACAGTCCACAATAGGAGGAGGGGATGTCTGTCTGAGGTATGGTCACACCTTGAACAGGCCATAAGGGGCAGGATCTAGCCTAGTAATACGCTATGTGGGCAGTTTTTTCACCTCCTGTTCACTATCACATTCTTTTTTTTTTATATATCACAAAAACAAAGGGTCTCATGCAAGAACCACTCGTACGAATGTACGTGCCGTTAGTACGTGACATGTACGAGTGATTTAGGAGAACTTGCTGCATTCACCAATTTTCTCGTATTTAGAATTTTCTCTTCGACACGAAGACAACTTATGAGTAGTCCAGACCTGACCTAAGAGTCATGTGTAATCTGATGTTATACATTTTTCACTGATGGATTGTATATTTCATTACTTTGAAGCAATTTTGAGTTTGAAAATCCTATATAAATTAAACTTCATAATTATCTTGACATTATCCTGTTTGTCTCTGCAATTTGAATTTATAATATGTTTCTAAATTAATTTTCAGAGCGTTTGCTGAATCTGACGTGACACACTCGTACGGGCCCACGGTACGAAAAAAGTAAGAGAAAGTTAAGACAAAAAAACTGAAATGTTCTTGCATGTGGTCCAATGTGATTTCTATGTTGCTTCTTTGTGGGTGAAAAATCTTTAGCATTCATCCTGTGGAGAAACCACACACTAAGATACAGAAGGTCATAAATATGGCCACCTGTGCAGAAGTGGCAAACCTGAGGCAGTGTCTGACTAAGACGCCCCATCTGAGCTGATGGGCATGTTGGAGCAATGCTGAATGCTGAATGCTGGTGATGTTATAGAGGTGTTGTAAGCAGCAGATGAGTGATTTCCCCCTCCCCTATTCGGTGGAGACATGTACAGCTTGTACATATACACACCTAATTGTACATGTACGACCTCAAAACTAGGTTTGCTTTTCCTGTTAATAGGAGCACCACTGAGGTTTGATCTGATGTATTGGCTCTTCTATTTTTTGCGATGTATCTATGGGATAGTTATACTTAACATAGTCAGTGTTATTCCTCTAATGTTTGAATACACAGTCCTAGATGGATGCCTGTGAACTAAGGATTGTCTTAGCATGTTGATGGTTTGAAACATACCAAGAATGTTTTGCATCAATGTAACACAATAATAGTTACTGTTATCGTCTGCCAAAACACACTGTACATTGCATACAGGCATTGCCTTGACCTTGTAAATGAACACTTACAGCTTCACTGTGGATGGGGTGCACAGCAAACAGCAACGCTGCCACCAAGCCGGAGGTCTTGTCCAGGAACAATCGGCACACTCGCAGGAAAAGCACACATACTACGGCGTGTAAAACAACATTGAGCAGATGGTAGGAAGCTGCGCTTAGCTCACTGAAGAGGTAGTTCAGTCGGAAGGTGAGTACGGTCAAGGGTCGGTAAGATTTATGGCTCCGCTCCTGTAGTTGAACACAGACAAAATGCCGTCAGTTGATGGATTGAGTGACTTTACAGGCTGACAAATGTTTAGTGAAGCTTTTGAGTGATATGTCAAATCAATCTTAAAGTCAAGTAAATCTGAGGAGGCTGCAAATAAGTTCCTTCAAATTAAACTGGACTTCATCGACCTAAATAAAACGCTAAATAAACCACCTCTTAAACTAGACTAAATGTAAATGCTTGAGAAATGCCACTTCAGCTTTTATCAATAAAGTGTAAACTAGGGACATGACTTTACCTCAGACATGGGTGTTCCCCAGAAGTCATTGAGAAACAGGTTGCGGAGAGGCGTTGAGGGCCGTAGGTCCTTGTTGTCAAGGATTGCTGAGACATCATCAAACACAAAGCCGCACGACAGACTGTTCCAGTAACATCCCACCACCAGTCCAGTCAAAAGTAAAATCTCCTTCCATGACACGACAGCCATGGCTGACCAAAGCCGTCATTGATCACTATACAGGAAAACAAAGAGGTTTGACATACATTAAAGGTCCCATATTGTAAAAAGTGAGATTTTCATGTCTTTTATATTATAAAGGAGGTTTAAGTGCTTTATAATACTGTTAAACTATCAAAACATTCTATATACGAAGAAATACACACAGCCCGTATTTAGAAATTGTGCGTTTGAAACAAGCTGTTAGGATTTCTGTCTATTTGTGATGTCACAAATATGCAATATTTAGACCATTACACGGTTTTAAACATAAGCATTGTAAATGTGTCCCAGTTTATTTCCTGTTGCAGTGTATGTAAATAACATCAGCTGACAGGAAGTAAACATGGACCCAAGATGTTGTCTAGAAATGCAATTCTGTTGAAATGCATTAAAACGGATTGTTTCAGACAGAGGGTAAATACAGGTATATTCAGGCAGACAGTAAGAGGAAAATAATGTTTTTTTGAACACTACAGCATGTAAACATGTTCTAGTAGAAACACAAAATACAAGTATGAACTTGAAAATTAGTACGATATGGGACCTTTAAAATAAACTGACACCTGCAGAACAGGCACCTTGTAGATTAGTTTCCTGATTGGACTTGAAACCATTCAATCATACCAACAATGCAGCTCTCCATAAGGCTTGGTAGAGCAAGTTTATAAAACAACCTCCTACAGTAAATACATTACAATAAGTAACAATCACAGTTCTTCTATTATATTCTTACACTTCTTGTCACAATACTCACTCACCGTTATAGTGGCTTAGAAATCTGTGATGGTGACACTTTTACCACTCATATGATCTATCTTTCTGTTTTATTGATTGGGATGTCTTATTCTAGTCTCAAATTTTGGATTAAGATTTGGCAGATACCCGACAAATAGAGCTATGGGTGGGGATATTGCTCCACAGACAGACTCAGGACATCCTTTGTCCCCCGAGCCATCAAACTGTACAACACCTCTCTAGGGACAAAGGAGGATGGTCTGCAGGACAGATAATAATGCATACAGTGCACTTTCATAGACTAAGCTACTGGAGTTACCCTGCACTATACTCATTTTTAACTGTCTCTTCTGCACTATATTCACTTTTTTAATAGTCCTGTATCACAGCTTTTACTCTGCACTATATTCAGTTTTAACAGCTTTTCTTCATCTCCTTGTATTTTTATATCTGGTATATTTTTTGTACTTTGCACTACTAACTTTTTACTGCCTTTTTATTAACATGTTTTGCACTATGGAACTGTGATGCTGGAAACTTGAATTTCCCTCAGGATCAATAAAGTTACTATCTATCTATCTATCTATCGATCGATCGATCGATCGATCGATTGATTGATTGATTGGGATGTCTTATTCTAGTCTCCAATTTTGGATTAATATCTGGCAGATACCACACAAGTAGAGCTAAGGGTGGGGCTATAATTAGCCCACATGCTGAAAAATCAAATAGTCTAGCTAACCGGTTCAGTAACAATTGGCTGCAGAAGCACTGGAGGGTGGATCTTTGACAGCAATCAAAAACCCATTGCTAGCTAATATTACCATCTTCAAATAGAGATCTAATGGCAGGCGGTGTTTAAACGGATAAAACATTGCTATGAGGCAATATAGATGTACAAAAAGCTCCCAAATAGCATTACTCTGACAGTTTCAGCCTGGCTGCTGCAACATAACGTTAGCTAGCTATAAAGCAGCTAGTTAGTTGGCTAATGCTAACTAAGGTTGATACCATCCCTTTAAAACGGATATATTTAGGTCTTTCTTGGATTTCCTACCTACCGTGTCTATAAAAGGGGCAGATGGTGACTGCAGTAGTTGTATTAAAAACTTAAAATGATGAAAAGTTACTCACATTACAGTGTAAACAAGTCAGCAAGCGGCATTCATCCACTTATGAGAGCTAACGTTAGCCTCTACACAGCAGCACTATCACTTCCGGGTCAGAGGCATTCATCCACTTTCTTTATTTTATTTTTATTTATTTTTTATTTTTTATTATTTCAAAATGACAGTATACACAATAACAGCAGAAAACATTAAAAACATTTACATACAAAAGAAGCATAGCGAAAACATAAACAAAGAGCTGTGCCAAACATAAAAGGACAACAAAAATGAAACAAAACCAACATAAAATAAAATAAATAAATAAATAAAACACAATAAAAATAAATAAAAAATAAATAATAATAGACCACAACAGAAATTAAACACAACCAACATAAAATAAGAAAAAAAAATAAAAATAAATCATCCACTTATGAGAACTAACATTCGCCCCAACGCGTCGTCACTATCACTTCCGGTTCAGAGGTCACCGCGCAAGTTAAATGTTAGCCGAGCTAGGCTAGCTAGCTTTTTTGACAAACGCCAAGTGTATGCGACCAATACCAAGTTGTTGAAACGCGACTTATAAGTATTTAGTGGTAACGTTATATCCGTCGCGTCTCTACAGTTTAATAAAATCCCCTAAAAGGGTCCATTCATCGCTTTTTACTAGTTTTATGTCGCTAGCTCAATTAGCTAACAAAGTTGTCACTAGGGACAACGGTAACCTAGCAGCCGAAGCATCACACCATGGCAACGTCAGGATGGCTGTTTACCGTCGTTTTAACTCACCAGTAGCCTATATTCACCATCTACTTTCACCAAAAAGGGGCTAATTTTGTGGCTCATATCAATGTTTAGCCACAGCTTCCTGACTACAATGAGCTGGCTAACCAGCTAACACTAGCATTGTGCAGCTAGTTATCTCTCAACTTGCTCAATTCCTGGTTAAATCTGTACAAACAACGCATGTGGCCAAGATGCCTGCTGCTCTTGAGTGGGATAAAGTGACGAGAATTGACCCTGCGAGCCTCTTTGAATGTGAAAAACACCAACTGGACGAGGTCATCGACATGTTCGTTTTGGTAATTGCCATCACTTCACACCAGTATCAATCAAAGTTACAGCTCAGTTTCCCAGCCAATAACTGTTTTCAAGTTACAAATTGAGAACAGTTGTGTTGTGCTATGTTTAGCCATGGATACCTGCACAAAGAAAGACTATACTGTCATGCTGATCTGAGATTATTGTTCAGGGTATTATAGCTCCTTGCTCAGTGGCTTTGTCAGCAAAATGTACTGATCAGATTGTTTTCCTTTGACTGCCCACTGCTTATAAGATAAGATAATATATTCCTTTATTATTCCAGGAGTGGGGGAATTTGCAGTGTACAGCAGCAAAGGGGATAGTGCAAAAAACAAGAAGCATCAGCTAACACAGTAAAAAAAGAGCTAAACAAAGTGTAACAAAATATGAACTATTTAAATAGAAGGAAGTATAAACATAGGAGCGTATATACAGTATTGACAATGAACAGACTATTAACAAAATTGCACAAGTGGAAAATGACATTGCACATTGAGAATGAATGAATGAATGAATGAATGAATGAATGAATGAATGAATGAATGAATGAAAGAAATTCCACCTGTGGTCAATGTTGACCTGGATATCTCACATAGTAGCCTTATATCTGCACAAAGTCCTTGTTGAACTTGATGCAGTCATCTGAACATGTAGCTGTATTATGCAGTTATATATACCTTTGTCACTGTTTTGGTGCAGGTTCTTGTGCTGTATCAGACTATTGTTATTATTGCGCACTTTAAACTTACTTTACACTATACATCCTATATACCACTTTATAGACTGCACATATGTACGTATTGCATTTATTTATTGCACATACTACATTTATTTATTGACGGACTGCACACACTATGTTCACCCATTCACTCTGTATCTTTTATATCTCTATTATTGTTTTTTTTTAATCATTTTTGTATACCTTTACCTCTCCTGTGTTTCTCTCTGTTTGCTGATGTTGCTGCTTTGGCACCTGAATTTCCCTCCGGGGATTAATAAAGGTTCATCTTATCTTATCTTATCTTATGAGTTCAAATGACTATGCATTTTTATCATTTTTCACTTTAAACTATGCTTTCCATGCAGACGGAAGAATGGGAGGTGAAGGATAAAGCTCCGGAGAACATTATTCAAGTCCTCCGAGTGTTTCAGACCCTATTGAAGGTGTTCAATATTATTGTTATTGCTATATTCTGATCTCTCCCATACAATAAGCAAGAATATTTTGTTTATAATTACTAACTTTTTCACGTCATTGACTTTGAGATGCTATTTTGTGGGCATATGTTGCTTGAAATATTGCAATTAAAATAATATATGTTTGTCATGTAATTGTCTTCTTTCCCTCTGTCTGTTAGATTAAGGATCAGGAAGCTACTATTTCCTCTGACTTTGTCGAGACCATTGGTGTGAAGCATGCCAAAACTGGTTAGTGCGTAGATGGAGTTTGGTAGTCAAAATGTTTTTAAAGTTTTGCTAACAAAGAGGGTTGTATACATTATTGGTCATGTCTTCTGCATTGTAGAAAATGAACTCCTTGCCAAGGTGTCAAGGCTGGAACAAGACTACAAGGTAATGCTTTTCAGCATATGCCTTTACACTGTATGTCTGCATGCTTTCAAACTGTATGTCACATTTTGTACGTTACTCATTGAGCTGTTCATTTCATCACTGGGATGAATGTCAGCACCATTATAAATGTGGAAAAGAGGCTTTAATGTGTCTAACTGGAAATGTGGTGTTTTACTTCCGGCAACAGTGCCAAATCTTTTAGCCAATCATAGAGTGTAACCCTGGCTACAAAGGGATTGGTTGTGGTGACCGCTGAATGACAGCACCTAAGAAGATTACAGCTAATTCCTTGCATGCTCACAGCCATCACTTCTAGTTTCAACTCGATTATTATTTTCATTTTTTTAAGGTTTGTATGTAATCAGATTTTGCACTCCCACAGTTTGTCACGCACAGAGAAAGGTAATCCTTGTTTTAGGGCTTGTTAGTGACCGTGTATGCATATATTAGTGTTGTGAACAGATGGAGGTGATGAGAGACTAAGAGCTTTCTTGGTGGGGGTTGTTTGGGTGTTTGTTTGTCTTGTTTCCGGTCCATACGGCTCAGTACTCCGGCAAAGGGCCAGACACCCGCTTTCTGAGAGATGAGATTCGGCAGCTCGAGACCCAGCTGGAGCAGAGGGAGAAGGAATTGACCCAGTTAAAGAAAGAAATGGGCAAAGAAAAGAAAACCATTGAGGAGGTATGAGCACGTTACCCATAATTCCCACGCATATCACAGGACTACGGATTCGGTATTCAGTCCTGGAATGACCTTCACATATTAGCTCATTAGTTAGAAATTGGTCTAACTAATGAGCTTGACACAATGTCTAACATTAGCTAGTTGTGCTGGTATGTCCTTGTAAGTACATGCTATTTTTGTCCCTTGAAGTTATTCATGGAAAAGAGATGGTGCCATTGGGTTTTATTGAATGGAATATTTTTATATTTTGATATACTCAAGTAATAAATAATTTGTTCTAACAAAGAATGTTCAATTAAAAACTAACATTTTGTTAAATTGAGTGGTTCATTACAAGTAACACATTTAAAGTAGCAGTAGGCAGAATGTTTTGGAATCATTGGGCAAAAATTCCATAATAACCTTTCAGCATATTGTAATTCAAGTGTTCTGAGAGAAAACTAGACTTCTGCACCTCCTCATGGCTCTGTTTTCAGGCTTTAAAAAATCTAGCCTGTGACGGTAGACTTTGGCCAATCACAGGTTTTTTTCAGAGAGAAAGCATTCCTATTGGCTGTTCATTCTACAAAGGCAGCTGTCAATCACTCGTGAACTCCGATCAAACGGTCAAACTAGGCAGCGCTGATCAACTACGGGTCACAAACTTTCTCATTTTACAACTTAACAGTGCACTACAAGATGTTTCTGAAAACATTTTACGCGAGAAATAGTCATTACAGTAACAGAATATTGATTCATATTTGATCAGCGCTGCCTAGTTTGACCGTTTGATCGGAGTTTGCAAGTGATTGACAGCTGCTCAGAGACAGCGGACTCCAGCTTGGCTCTGATTGGTTGTTTTCCTCCAGTCTTTGAAATTTACAGATGCCATTAGGAGCACCGGAGGACACAGAGGCACATGATTTTTTTCAGATTACCTGTCTCATGCACTACTGCCAGGATATAGTCACCGTTTTATAAAAATAACTTCTTTTAATCATATTTGCTCCAATCTGCCTACTACTGCTTTAATACACAGGTTAACACACTGGAGCAAGGCTATTGCCAAGCGCAAAAGTACCTTATGTTTATGCATCTGGTGTGGTCAAACTCAAACTGTGTTTCTTCATTTTGTACTCTCTGGTTTGTTTTCCCAGTTGGTTGTGCGAGCAGAGGAGGCTGAGGATGAGGCCAAGAAGCTGAAAAGAGAGGTATGTGGTAGCTGGCGCTACATCACACAGATCATACAAATTTTTTCATTCATCGCTTCATCATCAGTCTGTCCACCATCTATTCTTACTCTCTGTCATCATTTGCTCATGAATGCTTTCTCAAAATTCATCTTTTCATCTCAATTTCATCTTCAATTCATCTCTTTTCCTCGCTTTCTATTCCATTGGCATAGATAAAAAAGCTTAAGAAGAAGGTAAGAGATATAGGTAGTGAAGTAAAGTTAGGTCAGTTTGATTGTGTTTGTAGTTGTAGTGAGCCGGTATTTGGAGTACATGTTTTAAAAATCTCTCTACAGATGGTCACTTATTGCACATGTTATGTTATTTTACCACAGCTTTTTATAGAACTCCATAAAACGTTACGGCAAATTCACACCAGAGCAGCGGCGAGCTGCCAAGCAATGACTATTAAAAGCTGCAGCGGCCGCTCCCGAGCTCAGCGAGCTGCTGCGTTTGATTCTGCGGCGAGGTGTGGCCAAACAAAAGTTGGGAAAAGTTTAACTTTTAGCGGTTAAGTGCGGCCAGAGAGGACCCGCAGTCAATCAGTAAAGATACCCTGTTACTCCTATAACATGTTAACCTATGTTATAAACAAATTCCTCTGAAACACATGAACATGCCTCCCGTGTGCAGGTTAGGGTTAGGCACAGCGAGCCGCACTTCGCCTCTGCCTGGTTTGAATTCGGCGTTAGTGTAAGGTGGCCTGTAAGGACACTGTGAGAGTTTATGTAGTATGTATATGATAACTAAGCATACAGACCAGAGAGGAAGGTAGAAACATGATACAAATAAATCAGCATTATACGGTGTACACAGTGCTTTCTAGACGTGTGTGCATAAATGAAGTGTACTATATGTATGAAATAGATAGTGCAGTTTCCTGGTGTCCCAGTTAAAGTGATGCAGCAGATTTTGTAGTAGTAGAGTATATTTGAAATGTATATTTCAATATAAATTCAATGAATTAAAAGATTGTCATTTCGAAGAAATCCACAGATATGAGTGAGTTATCCCACTGTTATCATCCAAAGGTTACTGTCCTGTGTAGCATGTGATCCTTGCTGATAAACCTGCCATAGAGAAATGTTACCAGCATTTGGACATTGATGGGTATTAACTTTAGTTAATTATCATTATCTATTAATCTAGAGACTATTTTCTTGATTAATAGATTAATTGGCCTGTAAGATGTCAGGAAATACTGAAAACATGCACATAGTAAGTTCCCAGACCCCAAGGCAATGTCTTCAAAGTTACATGTTTTGTCAAATGAAAAAAGTATTGAAAAAAGTATTAGATTATCAAAGTTGTTGCATATTAGTTTTCTGTCGGTTGAATGATTTATTACGTGACTAACAGTTTCAGATCCAAGCACAAGACAAATCTGTTGTTTATAATCAAATATAGTGTCTCCAGATTAGTGTACAACCACAGGGCATTGGATCCAGTTCTTTTTCTGAGACTAATTCTGTCCTTCCTGCACCACAACAGAATGAGCAGTTCCAGCAGGATGTGGACTTCTATCGTGGAGAGCTGGACCAGAAAGAACCGAGCTCATCCAAAGACGAGAACGCTGAGACCCAGAGGAAGCTCAACCTGGCCAACCGACAACTCTACCAGTGTTTGGAAGACCTTCAGGTACTTGGAAATCAATTTATCTACTCTACCATGTGGTGAATGAGTTAACAGACCTTTACATGGAAAGCCGAGCAATAGTACGACGCTTTAGTCTTTTGAGAAATATAGAACCACCGAGGACCTTGGCGAAAGGGAAACAGTCTGTGTACTGCCAAAAACATGCAAGATCAGTGTTGTCTTCAATTGATAATTAAACATTTTACCATTTTTTTTAAGGCTTTCATCTGTTTTTATGACCTGCTTTTTGCACCTCTGATGTGTAGCATGTGAAAATATGCATTCACAAATGTAGTTTATTCTATTATTCGGTGTCCATTAGCGAGCGGAGGATGAAAACATACACCTGAAGACACAGAACGAGCAGATGCAGAAAAGTCTGGAGGAGTCGGTGAGGGAGATGGAGAAGATGACAGATGAGTACAACAAGATGAAGATTGTTGTGCAGCAGACGGACTCCATTATGGACCAGCTGAGGAAAGAGAGGGATCATGCAAAGCTGCAAGTAAGGAACCTCCTCAGTGAACTTCTTTGTTTTTCTTGTATTCTGTTCCCAACCTTCATCTGTGTGTGGTTTGTATAATAAATATGTCATGCTGAGATGAGTGATCATTTCACTTGTCACATACTAAAAGAAGAATGTTCATGCTATTATATACTCATATATCTTATGGGTTGTGTGTTTATTGTGCAGGTCAGAGAGTTAACAGATAAGATTCACGGCATGACTGAAGAGGATGATCCAATTATGGCAGCAGTCAATGCCAAAGTGGAGGAGTGGAAGGTGAGTGTTAATCAAATGTCTGCAACTCTCAAGATTAATTTTATGTAAGCCAGATGCCCTTAAAAGATATGTGTAATAAAGGAGGGGAGAAGAATTTTAACCTTTCGACCACAGGGACAGGAGTCTAAATGTTAGTTCCTCCCCCTTAAAAAAGCCCCTGTTTGGGGGGGGGGACTACTTTTTGAAGGCCCAGGAACTATCTGGGTGAAGTTTGCTGTACCGAATGTCACTGATTAATCAAAGACATCCCTCAAGGCGGTCACAACTTCTGTACAACTGCAGTCACAGTGTAAGCAAGCACTGGTTGCCAGTAGTATCACATTGGAATTTCTTTTGGTTTTATTGACATTAAAAACCAAACTAAAGCCCCTTTTTGATCGCAGAAACTTTCCTCAGGAACTAGGACTAGGAACCTTTTGAGGAACTCATTGAATTTTGACCGCAGGGACCAGTGTCTAAATTAAGTTCCGTGGACATTTTACCCCCCCAAAAAAGGCACTGGTTTGGGGGGATAGTACTTTCTGAAAGTACAGGCTGGGGGTGGGGTTTGCAGGCATGATCGTGGCCGATTGGTCAAACACACACAGCGCCGCTGCTTCAACTTGTGTACCGCTTCATTCATAAAACAAGGAAGTACTGTAGTATCAATTTAGGATGTGGGGAGAGCATTTCTCTTTGATAACATTAAAAGTAAAGCTAGGCTTTGCTTTCAGCTTCCCAACTCATTTTAAAAAAGACAGAAAAATAAGAGAGAGAGATCGGTCAGCGAGCTGAGAGGACGAGCGGTAACGTTACAAGAGACAGACTGTGTGGCGATGAATGAGAGGGAAAAAATTGTTTCACAGCAATTATGTTCTAAAGCACAAATAAATAACTATCAAACCCTCAACAGATGATTCACTGTGGAGACAGACGGTTTTCCTCTGCATTTCATTCATCCTACGTGTATCAGTAAATACTATGCAGCAGTAAATGTCGTCGCAGTGAGACAAAACCTAAAGTTTTGGTTTATTTGTCGTGTGTTTTAGATGAAACGAGCTTACACACTGAACTGCCGGCTGCAGAGTGTGTTTACCGCTGCGACCACCAGCAGCCCTTGTCTCATGTCATGTTGTTTTCGCATACGTCAGCGGACTAATTTGTCTAATCTTCGTAGGTCTTTAGATCGCTATGGAAATGCAGACAAGGATGGGCTGAAGTTTTAATTTCTTGAAAAGTAGTCACGGGACTGAAATTACCAGGAACTTCTTGGTGGAAACGCAGCCTATGTAGTGGATTTAACAACTAAAACTAAACTAAAAAAGTTAAATACAGGGAGTGTGCGAGCAAGAGAAGAGTATCAATGCGGTCACATACTAAAACAGAAATAAAAAACTATTAAACACTCAGCAGATTGTCACTACACTGGGGACAGGTGTTCTGGCATTTCCAGTCTACTTTTCCACCTCTGCACATCTCCTGTGCAATATCCATTCAAACATCACTGTCATACTACTAAGACGAGGACTGTGTCTCTGTGTTATTTCAAACAAAGCTGACGTTTTTTTAAATGCATTATTGGACTTATTTGGCGAAACTTTACAGTTCTTACGAGATGATAGGAGCGTAAATAGGAATGTGTTCAAGGAACTTAACTTCCTTGATTTACTTCCGGTTGCTCATTAGTTCCTGCGACTAAAAAATCATGTAAATGTGCACATCATCACACTTCTTTGCCATCATTAAGTTCAGCTCTATGTTGAACTATTCCACAGGACCATCATGATCCTTCCATTTGTGTTGACATGATGTCTTTTCCTCACACACAGAGAGTGCTCTCTGGGAAGGACGATGAAATTTTGGTGTACCAGCAGATGATCCGTGATCTGAGGGAAAAGCTGCGCTCAGCCCAGTTGGACATGGACAAAAGCAACATTATTGCCTTGCAGCAGGTTTGTCCCAAAACAACAGAAACAGAGGAGGAATTAATCATCTTTGATATAGTCGGCACATTCAGAGCACATTCCAACACAACATTTGTTATTAATGGAAAAAAAAGTACTATAAATTTGAATGACTTTAACATAGAATTGATATTTATTCCAGTCATGTGTTTTTGAAAGGAAGTGTGCTGACAGAAATATTTGCAAATAAAAGCATATTTAATTTAGTTCACAAAATAATTACAGTAAGTGGTTATGTTTTAATATGTCACAGTAATCACTGCAAGACATAAAGATGCTCAAGAATTTAAATTATTTTTGGTAAAGCATCATTAAAATATCCAAGACGAAAATACTTATTTCAGTCTGGAAAGTCAGTGTGTGCATGCCTTTTATTTGTGTCCTTTGAAGCAGGGAAACCCTGACTTGTCATGTCATGTTCTTCCATTTATCGGTCATTTTTCCTACTTTCTGCTTTCTCTCTCTGCCTTGACATGCTCTATCAACCTGTCCTCCCTTTCCATCTCTCTATCGCTGCTCTGGGCCAGGTCATATATGACCTCTGCAGTGTAAGTTCCATCTCTTCTGCTTCTGTCAACCTCAGCCTCCCCATTTCTTTTCATTTCACTTCATATATTTCCTTAATGATGACAGTGCAGATGATTCAGTGGGCTACAGCTGTGCACATTCTTACACGTGATTTACACCTAATTTTAAATTGTTGGTGAATGTCTTAAAGGCCGTCCAAGAGAGAGATAATCAAATCAAGATCCTGAGTGAGCAGGTGGAGCAGTATACAGGGGAAATGGAGAAGCATACGCTGCTCATCGAGGAGCTAAAGACATCCACGAAGAAAGACAGAGGTGGGTGGATCACGGCTTAAGACTCCTAACTGATAACCTTCATACCAAAGATAATTGTCATGAACTTAAGGTCAGACAACCATCCGTTCAAAATGACATTAACACTCCCTTATTTGAGTTGTGACCACTACAACACATTTTCATCAGCCTTTCTTCTCTCACTCGTGCAATGCAAGTAGGGCAGGGCAATATGGGCAAAATCTATCACAATACAGGTAATTTCATATCTTGATAATGATATATATCACGATTTAGCATGTTTTCTGATAATTTAATACATAAATAATCTATATGAAATAACCACATGATGAAGTCCCTTTTTGTATACTCCTGTGTGAATTAAATACTTCAGTATTTTCTCATTTAATTGAAAACTTAAAACTGTTTTTAAGTGAAGTCATAGAGAGAAAATTAATAAATATTTCCAGCTATACAATGGATGTTTACATATATGTACACAAACATAGAGTAATAAGATTAAGACAATAGTTTGATTTGAATAAACTGGGGTATTCCCATAAGCAGAATTCTTATCAATTCAGTTTTTCTGAGAAATTTAAGTATGTGCCTGTTATAATCAATTTAGACAACATAATCGTGTGTCATGATGTCTCCATATATGATTTCATCATGATACGATTCCATTGAAAGACGATAAATTATCATATTGGATTATCACCCAGCCCTAACTGAAAGCATCTGTAGTAATAATGGAGAGGTGAAGATGTTAGCCCCAGTCACAAGCTGAATGCTTTTGTGTTGAGGTGAAAGTTCATTTGCTCTCATATGGCGGTTACAGCTGATAACACCGTCATGGAAGCGTAACACCCACCCTCCGGTTCAGTGGAGTGTTGCTGTAGTTTTCACTGTTATCACTGTTAGCTACGAGCCGCTGGCTCAGCTGTCACCATGTTGAGAGCCGTGCAGAGGAAACAGATATGCTCCCAATCTCACATTTAGCAGCTTTAACAAATTCTGTGGCTGTTAAATACAGGTGAACTTGAGTTAAGTATGTAAGTCTGCAAAGTTTCTTATGCTTGTTATGAGTTGAACAAGAGGGACTGGCATGTAAATTCAGGAGCCCCGGATGTTCACTTTTGTCTGCATTTAAAGAAATAATTTCCTTTTCTTGTCCAAGGCCTTCCATCGGCCATACAGCAGAGAAAGATGGAAGAGCTGAAGTTCAAGCTGGAAGCTGCAGAGTCGAGAGCGGCGGACGCAATGCGGGTGGTAAAGCTTGCAGAAGCTCACGCTGAAGAAAAGGACAAAGCACTCATTGAGGCTTCAAACCGCATGAGCCAGTACGAGGCTGTAAGTCTACAAACACCCTCTCTTTCTCCTTTTTTAACTTTTGGCTTTTTTCTAAGAATTTAAAAATCCAAATCTAATTAATTGAGACTTTCCAGACACAAAGCTTCCATTTTCTTTCCCCTTGTCCATTGTCACTCTCAATAGACATTGAAATGATTATGTGACTATGGTGTGATCAACACGCTTTTTTGGTCTACAAGCTAAGTGTTTGTCTTCCACCATGTCTAATCCTGATCCACAAAAAGTGTGCGAACCAGGAAAAGACGACGTGTGTGAGTGTGAGTAATCACAGCTCTGTTTCCGTACAACAGGGCACTTATGGCCTGGAAGCAGCCATCGCAGAGATCAAAGAGTGTAAAAATCAGATTAGAGTGAGAGACCTTGAGGCAGAGGCCATGACCAAAGAGATCAACCAGCTTGAGATGAGAATGAATGACCTCATGGACGAAAACGAGGATTTCCGAGAAAAACTTGGTCAGTTCTTTTAAAACGATTTCTCTTCCCTACTCCCGGTCTATTTAGACACTGATTGACCTGGAGCAATGCCATTCATTTTACTTTTGTTTATTTGGTCTTTGTCGTGACGCTCAAGGTCTGGAACCAAAGCAGGAAGTGGATCTGGCGGCGTTCAGGAGAGCCAAAGATCTCAGACAACGGCAGTACAAAGCAGAAAACCAAGTCCTCACCAAAGAGGTAAAGTGGGATTACAAAGGTCATAAACACTGCTTTTATAACTACTATGTTTTCTGAGCACCTCTCACCTCACTGCTTGATTTTCTTTCTAGATTGAACAGCTTGAAGAAGAGAGACTGGAGCTAAAGAAACAAATCAGACGCATGGTGAAGGAAAGAGGTGACAAAAAGACTTTGAATAAAAATTGAATAACACCAATTATTGTATTAACAATCTTTTGCCATGTTTTTTCCCTTAAGACAGGGCTCAACGTTCAGCTTTTGGTTGCCGACACTGAAAATATGGTTGCCATTTTTAGTCACCTTATACTTTGAGTAATTAAGATACATCAGGCTCATCAATGGATGTGCCGGCTCTTGCGGCCTCCACCTCATTATGTTGTTGAGCTGCCCGCTTGTGTTGCTTCGGGTTCCAGTGTTTGTCTAGCCCTATGGTTCTGTAGGATGTCTACCTTGAACTAGTGAATTTGATGTGTCACTTGTCGAGGTATTGTACATGCTTAGCAGTATAATTTTTAGTCCAGCTCAAAGATCCTTCCTCAAGACTTCTCAAATTTCCTTTTTGTTTTTTGTTCGGGTTCATCTGGTTCTCTGTCCGTTGAATCCATTTGTTTGTTTACGGGTTAGTCAAACTTTTCACCCCGCAGTCAAACAACTTAATTTGCTTCGCCATTGTCTCTAAAATAGATACCTGGGCGCACACAAGTAAACGCGTTAACGCAGGTGCAGCGTTGTCACGTGCAGCATTGTCCGGTTCTGACTGTAACAGCAATATTTGAATATCAGTAATGCATCAAATATATATATATATATATATATTTATTTCGGGGTGTATGTTTTACCCTTTGCTGTCCCTATTTTTTGTATGTTAAAAAGTGGTTGCCACTGATGACAACCAAAGGCCAAAATGGCCAATGACAACCCGGCAACCCGGCAACCCGGCAACCCTTACTGTCAAGCCTTGCCCTAAGGGATAAAGGGCAACTTCAGGGTGTTTCCATCTGTCTGTTTGATATTGTATCTCTAGTGCTATCTCAGGAAAAAAAACATTTTCTTAACTTCTATTCATCTGCACTGTTGTTTGACATACCGGTATGTTTGCCATGTGGTTCATCGGTCCACCCAAATTAAACCAAAGCATTTTTTCTTTCAATTACCTTTAGTGGTATCTAACCATGTTGCTATATGTGGGTTTATCATCTTTGTTCCTATTTATTTATTTTGCATAATTTAAGACTACACGACATAACAAAAAATAAATACATAATAGACGGTGCAGGAAGAGGCAAAACACCCACTGGGCTTATCTGAAGCCTCCACCTAGAGACGAGGTTAATATAAAGAAATAATATGTCTACATAATAGTGATAACAAACAAATCTCACACATGTCCACCAGGCTTAAGCCTGGGGGATCATGTGTTTGGTCATGTGTGTGTGTGTGTCTGTCTGTCCGCAGCTAATCTTTTTAGTTTTATAACATCCTTTACTGCTGACTCTTCTCTTCTCTTAACGGGCCGGTAGGGGCTGCAAGTGATCAAGCCTTACCTAGTCTGTTGCAGGCCACATTCTAGCCTTTTTTTGTGGTTCAAAAACTGACATCCATAGAAAAGTTTGATCTCTCTTTGAATCGGAGCATCTGCAGATTAATTCCACACCTGATATGTTAGGCAATGTTAGGTACGATACAAGATGGATAAATCCCCGTTTTTGTTATCTTCGCCGACATATTGGCTGTAAGCGAGCTGGGAGCGGCAATTGAGTGACATTCAACTCTTTATTTAGAGGGGAGAGGGAGACACACCTGGCGGAAATCTGCGCTCTGCTGAGTGCACGTTTCTAGTTTGCACATGTTTTGAGATAACACGTTTTGTTTGTGGTGCTTACAGCATAAAAAAGATAAATCATTTATCACTTTTCAATACTGCAATGCGATGATGATTGATTTAAAACATTCAACTGGAACATTACTTTACATGAACAGTGTTCCTATAAAAGCTGTTGACAGTGATTGAGGTTATCCTGGGAAACACATTACATTACACTCGCCTCCATTGTATTATGGAGGAGGCAGAAATTTTTTCCAAAAAGTCCTAGAGGCACATACCTCAAACCCTGGGCAAATAAATCCAAACATATTTAGTCTTTTTAACATTTTGTTACCCTTTCAAAATTGTTATATGGACAGAAGAAAGATTCAATATGTTCACATTGTGCTGTTTCTAAAGTGTTATTAACAATCAGCTTTGTTTCTAGGGATCCCACAGTCAAGCTTGCTGCTGGAGGAGGACGTCAGGCCCAGCAGAACTGTACAGCTGTCACTTAAACAAAGCAGCACTTACACAGATGAGGAGATCCGACGCAAAGTAAGCTTCTCGCATGTCAACTTCAATCAAGGCCCAGTGTTTCAAAGAAGAGCGACTTCCTGTTAAAGCCACAGACTTAATTAGCTGTTAGAGCTGGTTGCTATCCACAGCACAGTGGTTTTGCGTTTTATAACCAATAACATGCTTTGTTTGTGTTCAGTGTTTCATTTTATCTGAGCATTATTTATTTAGGGTAGTCTGGTTTAGATCGAGGATTTAGACAGACTTGGTTAAATACCATTAAAATGCATAATGATTTAAGAAGGAAGTGGAATATATAGATGGATATTTCCTAAATTCATCACCTTTTAATTTAACAAGTGCTAAAAGTACTGAATCAGAGGATGTCATGTATCCTAGTAATTATTGAATTAGTAATTGATGCTGATGTCAGAAGGATGCCATGACATGAAATGGTTGCATGGATATCTGTATAATTCGTACATTAAATTGTAAAGAAAGCAGCAGAGTATCCCGTGTTACCAGGGGTTACGTAAAAAAAAACACAAGTAAATCTAGTAGAAAGTAAAAACTGTTATGCAAAACAACTTAATGAGTTGTGATTAGCATTCAAACTATACATCACACATTTTTATCTTACAATGAAACATGTAAGTATCAGTCTAAATTGATTTGAGAATACAAGTACATAAGAGCTGTATCTGGTTGGTGGCGGCACATTTGACACAATACATGTTGCACCTGCAGCTGAAAGGCTTTAGGGTTTTCATTGCTACCTTTTTGGTGATAAACTTTCCTTTGCAGAATGAGTACCTGGAAAAAGAACTGAGCAATAAGGAGAGAGAGCTGGACCTTCACAAGACCCAGTTTCACATCAAATGTAAGTACAGCCCTGCTGTCCATCTGATTTGCATTTCACATGGACATTTTTAAAGGAATGAAATACATCAGAGGCCACAGCTTCACTGATATTGTTCCCTCCTGTGTGGTAACTCGTAGTGGATGAATTGTCAAAAGTGAAAAGAGACCTGGAGGGTGCGCTGAAAGATGTCCTCCAAGCCATGAGGATTAACCAAGAGACTACCCCATCTAACGCTGCCATCAATATTCCCAGTTTGGAGAGGTTGGCTAATGTAAGTGTCTCCCGTGCACCAAATCTCACGTTAAACACTGATTAGTTTTTAGGCTAAAGTGTAATTTATAGCCACAATGTTTTTTTTGCCACGATAAGTAACCGGTTTCAGTCAGCTTAATTTTCAAGATTTTAGTAATTCAAAGTGGTCTATATAATTTTTATTTTATTTTTTTAATTATCCCTTATTTAACCAGAAAGGTCCCATTGAGATATAATATCCCTTTTGCCAGGGAATCCTGGTCAAGATGGGCAGCAATTAAAAAAGGTTTATATACAAAACGGGGACAGATAACATCAAAACGAAAAACTAGGGCTAAAATATTTAATCACCATTAATCGCATTATTATCCATAGTTAATGGCAATTAATTGCAAATTAATCACACATTTTTTATCTGTTCAAAATGTACCTTAAATGGAGGTTAAGTATTTAATACTCTTGAAACATGGGAGTGGGCAAATATGCTTGCTTTATGTAAATGTATGTATATATTTATCATTAGAAATCAATTAACAACATAAAACAATGACACATATTGTCCAGAAACCCTCACAGGTACTGCATTTAGCATAAAAAAATATGCTCAAATCATAACGTAAGTGCGCATGTCTGTGAAGGGGAGACTCATGGGTACCCGCGTGATAGAACCCATTTTCATTCACATATCTTGAGGTCAGAGGTCAAGGGACCCCTTTGATCATGGCCATGACAGTTTTTCCTCATCAAAATTTATCGCAAGTTTGGAGCGTTATTTAGCCTCTTTCATGACAAGCTAGTATGACACGGTTGGTACCAATGGATTCCTTAGGTTTTATAGTTTCATATGATCTTGACTCTAGCTTTAAAACCGAGCCCGCTACAACCTCTGAAATCACAAGTTGCATTAATGCATGCCAAAACAGGAATCGGAGGCTAAAAGAATCAAGGCAAATAAGGACACTTGTTTAAAGCAACAATATTATTCTGTAAAAACAGATTTTAAAAACATGTCAAGAGAGATAAAGATTACAAGTTAAGTCTGCTTTGTAGCTCATTCCAAGCTTGCAGGGCATGATACAAAAGGCAGATTTACCCTGCTCTGTTGGGGTGATTGAATGAATGAATGAAACCTTTGTTGCCTCTAGGGAAATTTCCTTGGCATAAAAAAGCATAAAAAAATATCAAGACATCAAAATATCAACAATCACATATGACAGCACTTAATATCATCAGCATCAGAAAGGATATCAGGTGCAAGTTCAGAGGAAGTGCAGAGTTCAGACCATGTGATCAGAGTTTGTTAAGCAGTTGGATGCTGCTTAGGACAAAGGATGTGAAGCCTCTTTTTGTCCGTTTAGTGTGAGCTCAATTCATGGTGTACTGGTCTGTCATGTACTTCCACTCCGTTTGTGTGTTCGCGTGGAGGGTCAGCCATATTAAGTGCCATCCCAAACTAATTGGCGGGGAATAAAAGCGGGTTATATAACCCTCGAACAGCGAGCCTGCATCGATGCCGACTTACTGGCCATGTGCAACGGCGTTTTGTGTTTGCCATGGAACACACTCCGTACAAATGTAAGTTCCGTGCAGCTACCCGTACAAACGTAAACCGCTCAAACTAAATGGATATTTACCAACTTACGGTTACATTGTATTTAGGATCAAATCTACCCTTATCCAGTATAGAAAACGGTAGACGTGTTCATTTGATTGTAAAGTGTATATTTACAGGGACTGTTGCAAAAGCCAAGCAGTTCATAAACGTCAGAGTTAAAAACGAGAAGATGTTTACAAAAAAGAAAAGAAATACCACCACAGAAGCATGAGAGTATGGTATATTTATTATTCTTTTTATTTTTAATACTGTGAACCTTTGCACATCCCCTGATCCCCTTGATATAAAACCATGGTTACGAAACGTTACGACAGTTTCCGTCAGAGAGAGGGAAGTTCGTCCCGGTATTTATACTCTACAGCTTAAAGAAGGGTGCTTCATTCAGCTGTGATTGTGACTACAAACGGAGTTCAGTGGGAGTGGGGATGCTCCGTTTTGAGAAAGGCCCTAAGAATCTCTTTTACAGGAATGTCCTGGCTGAGACAGCAGCGGCACATAGAACATAAAAGATAAAGGTTACAAAAACATAGATTAATACATTATTTTGCTAACAGTCTCTGTATTTTGCTCCAACACGCAACTTATTTTCCTGAAAGAAGTAGGAATAAGTTTTAAGTATTTGCTGCTACAGTATCTTTTTTGAGACTACTGACTTTAATAATAAAAAAAATACTAAATTTATCACCTTTATCACTAAATGCCGGTTTAATTTTGAACAAAATAACAAAGATTAAACATCTTAATGTTTTGTCCATTTTAGTCCGTGAGCATTCAACTGTGGCACTGAACACAGCCCTAAGTTATACATCATGTGCAGGAGGGAAAGACCAACCGTATCTCTCTATCCATCTTCAACTCTTGGCTGTTCAGACCTGTATTTATCACCAAAGATCTTATGAGTTTTGCGAAATATCTCATAAGCTATTCCAGGTACTTCACCTGCGTCAGTTTTTGTTTCATCTTTTCTGTTCTGTTCTCTTGTCGCTGATCAAATCAGCGTACATTGTGACATTTCCTTGGCTACGTGTTTAAAGCTGACTGAAAACAAAAGCCTATTTTGTAGACTCATCTTCTCATATAATACAATGCCACTTAAGAACATAACATTTAACTGAACTGCATTTTAATTAGGGCTGCCAAAGATAATGCGATAATAACATGTTGGTACCAACCATGTCATACTAGCTTGTCGCGACTTAAGCTAAATTTTAGCGAGGAAAAACTGTCATGGCCAATTTCAAAGGAGACCCCTTGACCTCTGACCTCAAGATATGTGAATGAAAATGGGTTTTATGGGTACCCACAAGTCTCCCCTTTACAGACATGCCCACTTTATGATAATCACATGCAGTTTGGGGCAAGTCATAGTCAAGCCAGCACACTGACACACTGATAGCTGTTGTTGCCTGTTGGGCTGCAGTTTGCCATGTTATGATTTGAGCCTATTGTTTATGCTAAATGCAGTACCTGTGAGGGTTTCTGGACAATATCTGTCATTGTTTTGTGTTGTTAATTGATTTCCAATAATGAATATATACATACATCTGCATAAAGCAGCATATTTGCCCACTCCCATGTTGATAAGCGTATTAAATACTTGACAAATCTCCCTTTTTAAGGTTCATTTTGAACAGATAAAAACTGTGCGATTAATCACGAATAACTATGGACAATCATGTGATTAAGTGTGATTAAATATTTTAATCGATTGACAGTCCAAAAAAATGTTCATATAAGCAGCTCAGGTCTGCACTTATGCGAAGGCGTATTGAGCCCATTACAGCTAATGAATGGTAAATGCACTGGCATTCATATAGCGTCTTTCTAGTCTTCCAACCACTCAAAGCACTTTACACTACATGTTGGCATTCACCCATTCACACACACATCTGTTTGGTGACGCTGAGAAGCTGCTTGACATCCTCCTGGATCCACTTTCTCACATGTTCACATATGTATTCATTTTTGTCATATGGATTGCCTATGTTGTATTTTCATTTTGCTGTTATTCTGTACACACGACATCTATTGCACGTCTCTCCATCCTGGAAGGGGGATCCCTCCTCTGTTGCTCTTCCTGAGGTTTCTTCCATTTTTTTTTCCCCCTGTTAAAAGGGTTTTTTTAAGGGTGAGTTTTTCCATATCCGATGAGAGGGTTGCACTGTAAAGGACAGAGGGTGTCATATCCTGTACAGATTGTTAAGCCACAGCCACCCCGTTAATACAACCTCACACATATGCTGAAAACAATAGTCATACTGCCCTCCTACTGTAGGTATTTCAATGGCTTTTTTTCCAGTTGATGAAGCAGAGGCCTCGTCACACAGCAACCTAATAAACAACACAAAGTTGAGGACTCAAACTTGTGGTGGATCGTGCTGTGCTGTTTTCCAGCATAAAATAATCAAATAGCAAGTTAAATTTGAGACAGCTGAAGAGGATGTTTGTTTGGCTTTGATGTCACACTGCTGGGCTCAGCATCAGACATGTCCAGCACAAGAGGAAGAAACAGGAAGTACCAGGTGCACGCCACATGCAATTGGAATAACCATAATAAGTACTTGTGTTAATGGGTAACTTCTGTATTTTTCAACCTAGATTTTCCCATGATTTTGTTTCTGAGTGACTAATGGGGACAACAATTTTTTAAAGTTGATCCAATATTGAGGGAGAACGCTGCAGATGGCAGCCGCTAAACAGGCTGTAATGTAATCGCTTGGATCAACTCCTCACCGTCAATGTACGTCCACTACAAATTATAGAAAGGATACGACAGAGAAATAAAACGTTTTTCTTACCTTTCGCTTGATCCGATCTGTCTGCTCTCTCGGAGAACTCTCGTTCGGAAATCTCGCGTCGCATCCACATTGTGGAAATTGTCTAAATATTCAGCCTTGACATTGGAAATCTTTTAGATGACACTAAGCTACGCTTTCTGTGCTCCAACACAACAAACTCTGACAACACCGGCACTCTTCTCTCCACTCTCACTCACGTTTCCACCGTTGTCTTCTGACAACAAACACAAAGCGAAAGGTGAGAAAAGCGTTTCATTTCTCTGTAGGGTTCTTTCCATTATGTTGTCAGACACTTATAATATTAATCAGAGACTGTCAGTGGCAAAAAACAAGCACTTTTAGTGGACGTATATTGACGGCGAGCACTTGCCCCGAGCGATTACATTACAGCTCGTTTAGCAGCTGCAGCCTTCTCCCTTAATACTGGACCAATTCAATAAATCATTTATTCACTTAGTCATTTAGACAGATTGAAAAATACCAAAGTTACCATTCAATGTGATCTTTACTGTTAGCAGTGTGATTTTAGGAAAAAAAGTAAATGTATTTTTATGACTGACACAATTTCTATTTCACAGATTGGGTCTGTTATATATCATCCAATGTTTTTTGGGAGTTTGTTTTAATAGCATTTCAACTGTGCTCATCCCCTATATCATAGGTTATAGATGTCAGCAACATGAGCGGGCAGGCTGAGTCGGCCCTGCACCTCAAATCCCAAATACATCAGCTGGTGGGGAGAAATGAAGAGCTAAGGCAGGAGTTGAAATCAGCCCGGGAGGAAGCAACCAGTAGTGTCTGTCAGCTTGCCAGAGCCAAAGAAAAGGTACATCCAAATTGTGTTATGTCAACATACAGAGGTGATGCTGATGACTGATAATGACAGACAACCTGATTTAAACATGACACATGAGCTTTTCCATCTACTCCCTTTTTGGCTATATTCCTTCTTTTGTTAAGAAAACAAAGCAGTATTGTCGACCTTGTCAGGTTTTTCTGGCTACACATTCAAATGCAGTTATTAAACGTTGGTTATTTAAGGCCAACTCAACTGTTTTCAGCTGTGTGTCGCAACTCTCTTTTACGAATCAACAGAATATTCAAAAAAAGAAGAAAGGTCCATGTCACTCTTCTGGCAAAATGTTTTTAAAAAGCTTTAAATCAGATGACTATTTCAAAATGAAATACTAAAAACGTACACAATGCTGGTGCATGTTATGATAAAGCTGCGTACAATCCACGCGTAGTGGCACAAACAGCCGTCTGCAGGGCTATTCAACAGCATGAATATCTTACATGAGACTAGACAAATTCAGAAATTTACATAATGAAGATTTATAGAGACAGTGGTAATGCCTGTCATGCTCTCTGTCTCTGAGATTAATTAGCATGGCTGGAATATTTCTTCAAACACTCACTCTCCTCTGTTTTCAACATGTGTTGCTTCTGTTTCATATAACGGGAGATGGGGGGGGGGGGGTCAACAGAATTGTGTCCCAACTTTTCGTTTGAATATGTAAACGGATACAATATTTATGATAAAAAATGTTAAATAGAAACAGTGTTTCCCAGAGCACAGCCAGCAAAATGTTTGTTGGATCCCTAAAAGAGGAAAGTCACGTTTCATATCAAAGCATTTCCTTAAGGCAGCTAGCATAACTCATCTTTATTCTTTTATGTATTCTGTCTTGGGTCTTTCACTTTTTTTATTCCATTGTCTGATTTCTTTGCGCTCTGTTTAACTTCTCTGTTAATTAGTTTTGTCTGTCTTTGATGGACTATGTTTCACATTATCTTTACTTGAATGACACAAAGTGAATCAGCGGATCATAATGCCTTTCGTTCTTGCGTGAAAGACAAACTCATGCTTAGCAGGTTGGATTGATGTTGTCCTATTTTTAACTAAATATTCTGAGTAAGCCTCTGATATTAGAAGTAAACTTTGGAACTGTTTTCACGGACAAATTGTATTTTTAGTGATATGAAAACAAAGGTTTGACTGCACTGCACTATCTTTATGTGTGCTTGTCAGGTGAACCAACTGGAAGTTGAATTGGAGCTGTTAAGACGGTCAGAGAGCGGGGGAGCTGTCCTCCGACCTCTGAACCTCCCAGAGGGCCTGGGGCCCAGCAGCACCGAGGTCATCAGTTCTCTGAACGAATACGCTGTTCGACTTCTTCAGGTCAGTTTCACTGCCATCTTAAGACCTGGATAGAAAAGCTGTAAATCAACTATATGTCTCAACTAAAAATTAAACATTTATTATAATCCTATTGATTAGGAGCTCAAAAACAGGGAGGAAAAAAGCAAGAAACTTGCAGGAATACTGGAGGAATACAAAGACAAGTTTTCTGTTATTAGCCACCAACAGGGACTCCTCTATAAAGAATACCTAAGGTTGGTTTCACAAGAAAGTTTCTCACAGGTTACAGCTGGTTTGTAACCTCAACCTCAACCTTTTTTTTTTATTATGTTTTTGCTCAGTGAGAAAACAGAGTGGCAAAAGGAGAAAGAGACATTCACAGAGATGAAGAACAAGCTGGAGGAGCAAAAGGAGGTGGACGCTGTTAAAATCCAAGAATTCAACGTAAGTCAGACAGATAAATGTTTATAAGGTATTCAAATATGAGCGACACCCTTGAGAGTCTTGGACAGCACAGAAGGTCATCTGCACAGGTTGTTATAAGATCCAACATGTGTCAGAGTTCTTTTTGGTTTTGTTTGTTTAAATGGGTACAGAAAATAAAAATGTATGAGCATGAGGAAAAGATGGATTGTCCTCTTTGCTTCGCTGTACTTAAACTGCCTTCTCCTGGGTTCCCCCAAAAATGTCATGACAGATGAGTTTTATTAGAGCGTTTATCCTTTTCACCCCTCAGGAGCTGTTGGACACCCTTCAGAAGGACCCAGAGGAAATCAGGCGACAGCTGAGCGAAGCATTGCGAAAGCTGACAGTGCTGAAGGTCAATGAGAAGAAACTGACGCGCCGCTACGTCACCCTGCTGGAGCAAGAGCAGCACCTCCGCAAGGAGAACGGCAAGCTGAGGGACGAGAGCAGCCACATGCAGGCCTCTGTCACCCAGAGGATAGGCTACCTGCAGAGATACAAGGTAGAGAAACAAAAAGCTCAATTCCACCAACAGACTCAATTTATATCAGACTTTAAAAATGGATCACCAGAATGTTTTTTCTCACTGTAAAATGGCCTCCAACAGCTCTCAACATTTTTTACCACCATACAATGGCCTTTTAACGGCACTGCCTTTTGTTTTGTCTTAGGAAATGACTGCATATAAGATAGCAGCACTGCAGAAGGCCTTGGATGATAGTGTGCCCTCATCAGACCTGGAGAGGGCTAACAAACAGTACACAGAGCTAACAGTCAAATACAGAGACATGCTACAGAGGGACAGCCGCCTGATACAGAGGACCACCAACCTCGAACATTTGGAGGTATTGAAAAACACGAATCGCCCCAGCATTTTCTCTACACCTCCAATACACACACCTTTTATGGTTTTTGTCTGTTAACCGTTGACTGACCATACCATATTTTTTATCTTTTTTTTCCCAGAGTGAGAATGAGTCATATCGGGAGCAAATCTCAGCCATGAATAAAGAACTGGAGATCACAAAGGAGAAGCTGATTACTTTAGAGCAAGCATGGAACAACATGAATGCAATTGGTATGATGCAAGGATATGGCTCAGGGCTGGGCAATATGGCAATGTTATCATCTCTTTGTTGGCCAAAGCCTTGTCCGCCTTATCCATGCAACAGTTTTAGTATGTAGCAGTAACGGTTGCATCTGAATTGTGTAGATATTTTAAGTCAATTAGTATGAAACCATTTTAGTTTGATCCCAGTTTTATAGCTTTGATGCAAATATGAAATTCTCATGTCGTGTTTTGTTTTCCCCTTAACATCAGGTGGTGAAAATAGCATGGATAAGGCGAACAAGGCGCTGGCCAACAAAGAGATGGTATCTGCCGCCAGGTGCATTACATCTCTGGAGATGAAGGAGCTGAACGAGAGACAGAGGGCTGAGCATGCCCACAAAATGTATGAACACATGAGGAACTCCCTCAGGCAGGTGGAAGATCGCAACTTAGAACTGGAGTCCAAGTTTGCAGAGGTATGAGGCCAAGGAAAACAACACATAAGTCATTTTCTGTCACGCTCTTGAGACTTGCTGTTGCTCAGGGGGGTCTACGTGACTGATTTTCAATAAGTTATGATAGGTGTCAAAGGATATTTGGTCCACCTGGCAGACCTAAAGCCTATTTGGAAACATGTTTTTAATTTTTACACGATTTCTCAACATTTTGGTTCATGACCCCTGAAAACAGCAGTACAACTCAGTCTGTGCCAGTTTCTCACGTGTTTGTCACTGTCACTGTCACTGTCACTTAGAACTGGAGTCCAAGTTTGCAGAGGTATGAGGCCAAGGAAAACAACACATAAGTCATTTTCTGTCACGCTCTTGAGACTTGCTGTTGCTCAGGGGGGTCTACGTGACTGATTTTCAATAAGTTATGATAAGTGTTAAAGGACATTTGGTCCACATGGCAGACCTAAAGCCTCTTTGGAAACATGTTTTTAATTTTTCCTCGATTTCTCATTATTTTGGTTCATGACCCCTAAGACAGTAATACAACTCAGTCTGTGAGCAATGGTACCTCTTTTGTCTTCAGTTGACCAAGATGAATGTAGAGGCCCAGCGGGTGGAGCGGGAGCTGAGAGATGAGCTGGCAGACAGCATCAACAAAGCGGTGAGCGACGCCGACAGAGCCAGGATTGCAGAGTTGGAGAAGGCCGAGGCTGAGCTGCGCATCGAGGTTTCTAAGTACGTTTGTAATGTGCAAGCCTGAGATTGATCATTTATGCTCCTATCATGAGATATACAGTACTTTTAGTTAAAGATTGCATTTACAATCATAGAATAACTTTGGAATTACAAGATGTAAACATAAATGTTTTGAAGGTCACAGCAGTGTAATCAAGAACACATTTAAATAATCTAATTAATGTAGAAGAAGAATATTAGGCCTAGGTAAAAGTTCAAAACAAATTTTAGATAATAACTAGGGCTGTCAATAAAACTGACCTCTTGGCGGTTCTAGTGTTAAAAAATGCTTCTCTGTCATGCATTCCTTTTGCTTTTATTTTTTTATTTGGTTACCCTGCTACTTAGGTTCATTCTGCTATTAAAATATGAAGGTAAAAAATGTATTGTTTATTTTATTTATTTTTTGTACAGGCTTCAAGAGGTGTCTGATGTGGCCATGATGCAGGCGTCTGCTCTCCAGGCCAGACAGCAGTCCAAAGAGAAGGAAGTAGAAGCTTTGAGGAGACAAATACTGGACTACCAGGTAACTCAGTGTTGTTGTTTTTACATTTTCTTAA